>CATIWQ010516841.1:0-23063 GCA_949673415.1 Euphorbia schlechtendalii
TCAAAAACATATGCTTAAAAGAAAAAAATGAGAGAGTGGTATGGAGCATAAAATGCAACCACTAAAAAAAGGGGAGAGTGGTATGAAGCATAAAATGCAACCATTGAGAGTGTTTTAGCATCCTAGGTTACCTAAAAATGCTAATGTGCTTTCTATGTCCTTTATACTTTATACTATGCTTAAGAGAAGGAAATATTCGAGTATGCATATAATACTTATATGAAGATGTGATTCGGTTGACTCTCCATTAAGAGCAAAGATATGCAGCTAAACTATATAAATTGCACATTACTAATTTGTGGGAAATTTCAGGCTTCTACTTGAAATCTTTTGCAACGCGGAATGTGGTACTCACTGCAATAGATTTTCACCAAATGAGGTATGAACTTGTTTACCAATTTATACACTTCTATTGAATTTACCTTGAGAGCAAGGCAAAAGTTAAGTGTGGGGGTATGATAAGTGTATAATTACACTTATTATCATATTAATTTTATACACTAAACACTATAGTTTAAGTCATTTATATACTTCATATAAAAGATTTCACTTGGTACGGGGTTGTTTTTTATGCAAATGTAGATACTAGGTAAATCTTGGGAGTAAAATGATCTAAAGTAGAATTCTATGAAAAAATAGTGAAAAAGGTGTAAAAAGATGCGTGGAACTTAAAAATTTGGCTTAGGATCGAAGATGTCAAAGATCGATGAAGTTACAAGGAGAATTCTGAAGAAAAATGCAATTCACGATCACGACAATCATTCATGGTCGTGACTTGTTCTTCTTCAAAATAGAAGTCTACCAATCAAAGATTCACGGTCGTGACTTGGATGGTTTTCTGGTTTAATCTTCTTACCTACCAACCGCCAGATAAGGACGATCAACCACCATCAACCGCCATCAACTACCAACGAATAGACACGTATAAGAAATCAACCAATCATGAAAAGGTGCCTATCCATTGTGGATTAGATTGAAGCTTCTCAACCAATAACAATGAAGTGATGCAATCATTCACCAATGGACATGACTCTTCGTATGGATAGACGCAACCCTTCAAACTTTATAAATAGAGCTCCAAACCTTATAATTTCGTGTAGAGTGAGATAGAGGGAAAATATTAGAGTGCATGAGAGAGATATAGTGTGTGTATAGATAGAGAATTCGCTACGTTTATAAGTGTTAGCGAGAAAATGTTTAAGTGATTCGAATCCTTGTTTTGATCACTAAATTTCTCTATATTCTCGAGCGATTGTTGTATAAGTGTACTTGTGAATCACTTATCAATAAAAGTTTTCATTCTTCAATATTCGTTTGTTCTATATTCGCAAAGAATAGCATCCTAACGGAGGTTCTGTATGGGCCGAGACCGAATTCAAAGCAGATGCAGGAATTGCGGGAATTGACAACTCCCATTAAAGAGTGAATATGGTTTGATCAACTTTAGCTTTCACTTGCATACCTTACAACTTTTCTTTGCTTTACACTTATACTTTCTATTTCGAAGTTTATTATATGTCTATATGCCATAATGCGTATTTCGTGTTAAGTCTTTTATATTAATCAAGTTATATGTGTTGGAGTTAAATTTAAGAGTAGTTTCAGGGTTAACAATATCGTGTATAATCACTGGATCTATGATATAACACTGTTTAGTGAGCCAAAATTTTGGGATAGTAACTTGCTAAATGTGGCTATGTGAGAGCGACCCATACTAAGCATAGTATTGATGTTATCTAGGTTTATATAATTGTCTTAATTCGTTTGCTCTAGGTTTAGAAAAGTTATTTCATGTGTTGCTCTGTGGTGAATAATTGAACATCTGGGTATTTAGAACCGAGTTTGTTAGATTAGTTTAGTGAATCGTAACATCTTTGTTGAACTTGCATGTTTTCTCTGCTATCCTTGTTTCGTAGGGAAAATCTATATATTTAGATTCTCTAATCTTTCATATCTATATTTACTCATTCTTCTAACCCTCTTATCCAAAATATCAAATCTATTTTATTTTCTTTATTCTGTGTTCCTTATTGATCATTAGACTTGGTTCCTTCCCTGTGGGTTCATTATCTTTTAAAACTACATCTCAACTGTATACTTGTAGTTATCATCCTTTTTCTATCTTGATAAGCAGTATTGACAACACCTATACTTTACGTGAATAAGTTTTTGGCACCATTAATATATAGTCAAACTCTTTATGAAAAAGTTATTAAACTTATAAGTAGAAAAGTGGCAAACAATGGTACTTAACCAAATGGAAGGAGTGTATTGTATTGGTTACTACTGCAAAACTGGATCAAGTCACAAGCACGTGACATTCCAAGTATCAGGGGATCACACGCCTTTGCTAGAAAGCCCATTTGATTATCTAGAGCTATCGGGTTCCATATCAGTCTAGAACACTAAGCCTAAAGGTTCCCAAATGGGAAGCCAAGTTTAGGTTAACCTCTAGCGGCTCTATACTTTTGGATCTTGTGAGTTCACACACTTTGGGTCTTTATCGGACTAAGTAAAGAACCTATAGACTAGTTCTATGTTGAAAATATATGTTGTCAAATTCGTTAGAAGAATTATTAATTGGTTGAACCGAATTAATAATTAAAAGGAAAATAGGGAAAATTACACAGAGTGAGCAAGGGAATTTTTCCCATTGTGAGTGGGCCCCAAACAAACATGGGTAATTCAAAGTGGGGCATGCGCGGCTGGCTCGAGAGAAAAACTCACGGGCCGCTAGCGCGCAGGGCAAGCCTGCAAGCGCTACCCATGGTAGCGCTTACATGGGCCACAAGCCTGGGCTTGTGGAAAGTTGCAAGCCCAAGCTTGCGGGAAAGCAAGGGAATCCTGCTAGGGCTTCCCTTGCAACCCATGTGGGTTAGCCTATGAGTCACCCTAACCCACGCGGCTGACCCGATATAGATGGGATGGGATTTATCCCATCCCATCTAGTTATTGAGGGGGAGTCTAACACTCCCCCTTTTCCCTATAAATTGGCCTCCAGCTCCTCTCTTTATTCATATACAAAAACACCTGAAAATAGCTTTAAGCTAAGATTTTCTCTCTAGATTGGACTCTCTCTTCTTCCTTTGTTGTGCGAGATCCTCCACGAGTTTCTCCAAACAATCATTTCTTTCTTATTGAAGGCTCTTTCTCAAGTGAGCCTTTGAGATTACTTTCAGGTTCGTTTTCGAGTGGTGTAGCAGCTACTATTTACTAACGGGTTCCTCCTCCTCGAGGTTTTGGTCGGTGAAGATCCTTGTGGATAAATCGTAGAGGATTTCCTTATTTGGAAGCTCGTGCTAATGAAGTGTTGTCGAAATACTCAAAGGGAACACCACTACCAAAAGAGAGAAATCACACGTCAACTGGTAATGCTTCAATCTTTAGATGCTAGGTTTCTTTTATATGTTTTATAAACCCAAAAGCATCTATGGAATATTTTAACTTAGATTGTTTCAATCATGGCATGCTTAGGAGATCTATAGGTTAATTTTAAGTTTTTAAATTCCACCTTATAATGATCGCATGTTCAATTACTGCCTTGATTAACCAACAGTGGTATCAGATCCTACCTTATACAATGCATGATTGATAATAATATGTTAAAATGTGATTTTCTATAAATTGATTGAAGTATGCTATGCATTACTTAGGGTTCAATTCCTGTTATAGTAAATGATGTGATCACTAGATTAAGGTTTTGCTCAAACTTTTAGTCTAGGTGATTATCATATAAAATTAATGTTTTACCACATGTGTAAATGCTTTAATTGAGGTTCATCCCATACTTCACTTAATTAAAGAACCAAAGCTTTAAATCATAATTGTCAATGGTACAACGAATCGAAGTACCCGTGGTGATTTTGGCAAGGATTGGACAAGGACGCTCATTCACTTTTAGGAGGCCTCTCTTACCTGGAAATCACCATCGGTATTAGATTTAAGAGTACCTAAGGGACTTTTATGACTTAGTCGATTTCTAGTATGGGAATTAGATTTCGCATATAGTTTTACAAACATGGTTTAAATTGTTAAATTAAAACTTATAGACTTAGATGCAAGAATTTAAACATGGACCTTATTTGCTTTGCATGCTATGTGGAGTCTTGGCATAATGGAATGATTATGATATGCCAGTCCAGAGTATTTTCCCTTAGAGTTAATAATTCCTAATAGCCCTGAATTATTATTTCATAATCATATCCATTGTATAAGACCTAGACTAGGGCGAGAGCAGTGGTACCAATAAAATCCCTACAACAATATTAAGGCGGTAATTGTCTTCCAATCATAAGTCATGATATGAACCTTATTAATTGATTTAAAAACATGTACAACATGATTTCCTTTAACATGTGTTTGGTCATGAGACTAGATGGGGTTAAAGCCTTAACCAAAGAGGGTAAGTAATCCATATTATTCGAGGTAATGCCGAATTGGAGATACATTTGAGGAATCGTACAATTGGGTACGCAAGTCTTGAGAAAGAGAACTCAAATGGATTAGCAATTGCAAGAGATGCAAATGGATGGGTTCCAACCATAGTTATCTTATTGTGGCTTGACCTGCGATAGTGGGGTTCATGATGAGTGGTTATGGATGCTACCTACTAAGGAACATTGGTACGACCAAATGTCCCCGAATTTGAATAGAAAGGGCTATTTAAATGTTGAGAATATATTAGGAATTATGTGTTTAATAAAAGACCTTATATTAAATGCATATGCATATACTAATGTCTAAACAAATTCTATCTTATATCTAGGTTGAATATGATCACTAACGAACATACTCGCATTGACATTGGTCCTCTTGTTAACATCAAATATGATGTTTATAACTTCAATGAGTGGTTTGTGACTGTTAGAGGAGTTCCACAGAACTACTACCTGGTGTGAGCACGAGATTTTATACCAGTTCACGCGTTCAATGATGATCGCTTTTCGGTATTTTTATCCTCGAATCACATGATTTTTTATTATCCGAAAATCTCCGAATGGGAATGTTCCTCGTCGCCAATTTATTTTAAGGATTGAAATTATTTTTTTAAGACTTAAAAAATAGATTTTGGTAATAATTCATTTATTTATATTTTCAAAAAATTTAAAAAAATATATAAAAAAATAAAAAATCGGGAATCGCTCACCGGAATCCGGCAAGGCTCGCCGGAATTTCTGGTAAGGCTCACCAAAAATTTGGCGGGCCTCTCTGGATTCTGGCAAGCCTCGCTAGAATTTCTGGCAAATCTCACCAGAAAATGTTTTCTTTTTTGGATTTTTCTTGTGTTTTCGCCTATATATATTCGCTAGATTTTCAGTATTCAGGATCGGGGAAAAAATTCACAAAAATATAGTTTACTCTCGACAACGTCGGAGAAATTTTTACAAAAAAAAATATTTTTCTAGAGAAATAATTCCAACTTTTTCTACATTTTCTTTACTTTTTTCTTTGATTATTTTTGGATCCAAAACACGTTGGGATCCCGAATTTTATTATTTTCAAATCAATTTTCTTCTATTTTCTTCTTCTAAAAATCCTCAGATATTCTCGGCTCTAAAACAAGTTTAGAACCCGAGTCTGATTATCTTTTGGATAAATAAACACTTATTCTCCATTAAAACCACAATTAAATCAAAACGAACAAGGAACACTCCCGGAGATCGTACGGATAAGCGGAAGTGGATTCATACCGAAATGGTAAGCCTCTGAGTTTCTAGAGTTACTTTATCTCGTATTTCCGATGTTGTTCTACATGTGGACCTAGGAATATTTTTTTATTTCATTTATTATGTAAATATTGTTGTAATAACTCTTCTCCATCTTTATTTCTTTTTGTTTAATAAAAATACATCTGTTAGAATCCCCACACAAAGGGAATAAAAATTATTCCCGGATACCAAGCCTCACACTTTGACATGCGGTCATTTTCACTAATAAAAATTGACCAACATATGTGTAAATAAAAATGAATCATTTTTATTTAAAATACTAACTTTAAACCGTCGATGTTTTAATTAGGCCACACGGGCCTTTTCAAAATCAAATCAAACATATGTACCTTATCTCGTGCTAACCTTTGTGGATGCAGGTTAGATGTATGCCTACGATTTTATTTTCCTTTGGGTATTGCAAATAATATGTTTGGGAAATGTAATTAATAGATTAGGCGGGCGGTTGCATCCCCCGAAGTTATGTAACCTTTAATCTTTATTTTTCCGCATTTATTTACTACTTTGTGTATGGATTTACTATTTTCCACACATACATTAAATCATGCATAATAACTCAAAAATGACCTAAGTGCGAATGCGCAATTAAGAAATACGGTTTTCTATAAATGTAATATAATGTGATCCAATAAGAAATAAGCAATTTATCCCGGACCCGAATCTCTGTGTCTTAGTGGGCTGTCCCCGGACGTTAAGCCTCACAGGACTCTAATTCCTAGAAAGAGCTAATCCTGGTGGCGACTCCACACTAAGAGACAGCAAATTCGGGTTTGACTGATCTAAAAATATTTTCTCTTTCTCTAAACATCCCGGTGGACCGCACCTCTCATTCCGCGCGCTCTCAGCCCATTGCTCTGCGTCGTCCGCTCACAGTGGTGACTTCGCTAGGGATCTTTTCTAAAAAAATAATTTTTTAAAGATTTTAGATTTTGGATAAGTGCCGAAAATTATTGATCGCATTATTCCATCTTCTCTTAATTATGACATATTCATAAATTTCGCATTCCAATAGAAGGGATTAGCCCATAAGTCTAAGGTACCCTTATTACCACGAAGCTTTCTCTTGTACTAATCTGCCTCCTTGAGAAAAGATAGTACTTGAGCGAGTGGAGTACTTGTTGCCATGTCGCATGTACCTCCCTCGTTGGATCCATTTGGGGAGAGGCTTGGAGTGTATTCTAGTGCAACAAGAACCTTCTACATCAGCAACCCATTTACAAACCTCATGTAAATAAACCATAGGCATTTTCCCTAGGGTGTTAGCCAACAAACGACCATGCATTATATTTTTCTTGCAAGTGCTCTCCTTAGTATCTTCATGGTACTAAGATGAACCAAACTTAGAATAGAGGCTAGCAAAAAACCCTACGCGGGGGAGTTATATGGTTGGAAGATGGAATGTTACATGCTATGTGCTACATGTTTACTATTTATCACTGAGAAATGTTATGCTAACCATGAATTTTAGTGCAGACACTTGAACGCACACATTCATAATATTAAAATGATGTAACATAGTATTTTCTCATCATCATGCCAAATCGGCATCACAAACACTTAGGGTTAGATGACACTTGAGATTGTATTACCCTAGGATAACATGAACCAATTAGAGTCATGAACTTCACTTACCCCTTCCCAGCAAGATGTTCACTTGACATCCGGCTATTAGCCCGTACATGGCCAACATACCTTTCCTTTACTGCGTTATGTCCACTTGACATCTGACACTTAGCCCACAAGGGGCAATAATATATCCCACACATCATCTTTGAGATGTCCACTCGACATCCAATTCATAGCCCACACGGGGCTATCACACATACCACAAAGCCCAAACGGGGCAAAAACCTACCCAAACCATTTTTCCCACACAGCTTGATGTCCCTGCTGACATCAGAACCTAAGCCCACACGGGGCGAACTTATTTCAAAAATCTTACCTTACCAAATCTTTAAGGGTATATGCTTAATACCCGAACCATCCACCCACATGGGGCAAAGATTCATGTATTACCAAATACCCTCAAATAGCGATGACCACAGGGGCATCCAAAACTCTACCCTAATTGGGTAAAAATAACCAAATCATTCATTAGATAGCTACATACAATAGTTATTTTCGTTTCATTAGAGTGTGTCACACTGCTTACCTGAAATCAATTTGACCTCCTCATTCTATGAGATCTAGTCACCTTAAAAAATCTCCAAATTTCGACTTATCACCATATGGGTAACTTAGTCATCTCACTTACACCACTCATATTATGATGTCACACATACATCGTACAAATCTCAAATCCATCCCTAGACGTTGGATTTTCATTTCCACTTATTTTCACCTTTACCTAATGACTAACCTATTTGTTTCAAATGGATTGACATACATGTTATTTCACGTCATGGCATGCTAATCCCTTGTGAATGCATCCATAACATTAAAAATCTCATTCATTTCTCACATCGTGAATCGTATCACAAATCTTACATGCACAGTTTGATCCTATGCTTGTGTATCTTAGCTAGGAAAAGGCCTGCTCATCGCTTAATCCGTGTTTCTCCAATCGTGACCAATCTGGAGGGGGTTCCATACACTGACTCAAGTGAGGACTTGGGTTCTGATTCAGATTCAGTTCAATGTACGTCTTTCATGGCTAATCCACAAGAAGAAGGTGCGGGTGAAGATCACCCTGTCCTTATAGGATAAAATTCTCAGCAGTCGTCGTTGAGAGCAGAGATTGCAGCTACCTTAAATGCTTTTGCCAACAGCGAACAGCTAGCATCGCTCATTCGTCAACATGCCGGGAGAGCTCAGAATGTGGTGTCTAGCCTGGAGGTCACCCTTAACAATGGCGATCTAACTAGCTAGCCTGAAATACGGGGACCTCCTACCTCGCATGCAATGCACCTAGATCACTTTTTATCAATTTAGGACAGGATAAAGTCAAAATTAGCCTCAAATTGGGCTACCAGGAATTTACTTCGCCAATCCTTTCTAGCAGCAATCCGGTAACCGATTCTTCCAAGGGCAGCCTAGCCAGCCAATGTTCGCACTAGGACCTTTTTATCAAGGAATAACCCAATAGCCTGTTCCTAACTGGAGAACGTCAGTTGCCTCACAATTCTAAACGCCTCAACTACCCAATTTTGAGGCATATCCCCAGGGGCAATATGGTTTCTATCCAAACATTGGGAACGCCATCCTCCAACAACTAGGCATGGTAGAATTGTGGTAACAATTCTTGGCTACTCACGGTGGCCATCTCACGAACACATACCCTGCATAACAGACAATCAGGGATGAAGATAGCTTGCCCCCAAACTTTGCAATGCCACAATTTGAAATGTATGTAGGATCTGGCGACCCACGCGCTCACTTGAAGCATTATCAGACGGTGATGAGGGAACTAAGGGTCAACGAGCAGAAGATGGCTAAGCTTTTTGTCATCACCTTGGGTAACCCAGTCAATGAATGGTATAGCCACCTTCCACTTTACATAGCCACTTATTAGAATAGCCTTGCTTAGGCTATGATGGGCATTATGGTTTCAACTCTCAAACGGAAACCACAATGAAACATCTTGAGGCTATAAGGCAAGAGCAGGGTGAAAGCTTCAAATCCTACTATGTGTGCTGGATGGCCACACAAGTTAGGCTTCGGGCTTGCTTAAGTCTATCTGAGATGATAACTAAGCTTTTGGACAGTTTACTGCCATCATACAGGAACAAGTTTGGGTTAGACATCTTTTCGAGCTATCAAGAAGTTTTTGAAAAGGTGGACAAGATGGAGCACTTCGAATCCATAGATACATCTAGGGGACACTAGCATCAATGGATGATTATGTAATAATTTAGCTTTCAGCTACTTTTCCCACGAGGCTTTTGAATTTTTGAATAAATTGAACTTTGTTTACTTGATCAATGACATCACACATTCTCATAAGCATACACATAATGATTTTACCACACGTGATACATCATGTCATGAAATTAATTTGGGTATAAATAGATTCCCCAAAGTTACTGTAATTTCAAATGATTTGACTCTTAAGAGAAAGTGAGAGATAAATTAATGTACTTAGACAAACGCGTGATAGCATCTTCCTCATCCTATAAAGACGTAAGGTCGATGGAAAGATCTCTAAGCATGAATGGCTACTGACTACTGAATAAGTCAAAAAAAGGTCAAAAGGATCGAAGCCAAAATAAGTCCAAGTGTCAACAAAGCAAATTGAAGACAAACCACCAAAGAACACAAAGAAGGAGTCATATCGTTGAACACGTCAACAACTTCATCATATAGCCCACCAACAGTTATGGACCGACTACTACATTGTGAAGGAGCGTCATTGAACAAAAAACGTTCACCATTGATGGAATCAAGCTATCATTTCTGATCTCCGATAGAGCAATGATCAAGACCCATCATCAAATACACCTCAAGCTAGCAAAGTAGCATGAGCACCAACCAATTGATCAGAAACGTTGAACGAGATAACAATTGATGTCATGGACATAGACTGTGACCGATCTATCAAATTAAGTCTTACACAATTGCTATCATGCATTGGTGAAAGAAATAAATCGATAAAAAGTAGTACCAACCAAAAAATAAATTTGTAATTAGCCTGTTAATTAACACTTTGTTATTTGAGCAAAATTTAGGAATTCTTTTAGAAAAAGAATAGTCCACTGAGTTGAAAACCCGAAAAGGGAGGCTCAGGCAAAACTTAGGACATCGAGAGAACCACATTGGTTAGAAAACCTGAGAGGGCTAATAAATGGCAAGAGTCAAATCATTTGAAACATTTATACCCCTGTTAAATTCATCAATGAATTATCATTTTTGCTAAATATTTTTTGCATATGTTTATTTTGATTACTTGCATGCCAATGGTAGAATATCACAAGTAAACATCCAAAAAAATGAAAAAGTAAAATAAAGAAAAAAAGAGTCTGCTGGATTGAAAATCTGAAAAGGTGGTCCAGGCAAAAATTAAGACAAGGTTCGATAGATTGAAAACTTGTAAGGGCAGTCTATGGAGAAGTTAGAACCAATATTCATCATCTCCTCCTCGGAACGGTACGTGGCATTATATACCTCCAACACTTTAGGCAAATGGCTTCCAAGCGATCATCACCAACACAATGCATGGTCAATGACTCATCTAGATTTTCCTCAGACCAGATCCAAGTTCTGAACTTGAATCTGATTTAACGAACCCATGGTCGTCACTCTAAGGAAGTCATCCATGGAATCCCTAACAAGATAAATCCTAGGGGTAACCATGCACTAGCACAAGAGAAGGTTCTTCAATGAATGAAGCCCACGACACCTACAACAGACGAACATACATCATATGATAAATGTTATTCATGCATAAAATCATGCATTACATTTGCATCATGACATTTACAAGTAAAGAAGATGCCAAACTAGGGGAAACACCGTCCCGATAAACAAGAAAAAACCTCCACATGAGGAACCTACGAACAAGACGATATCCCACTCAAGCCTAAAGTTAATTCAAGCCTATTTAGGTTTTACAACATTGCAACACCACAAAAGCCTCTTAAATAACAAAGCGAGTTTTGGGACACCCCCGAATTTCTTATCAAACTCGTTTCTTCCTCATGTTTTAATTTTTGATTGAAGGGGCAAAAATTTTTTTTTTCGCATAAACTCAATCAAATAATTAAAACATTCATCTAAAAAAATATTAACGTTATACTTTTCTCCGATTTGTCACAGGGAACAAGTCAATATCCTACTAAGGAAATTCAAGGTCACCTTTGAAATAGATTCGGACACCTATCTCTAATCATTCCAAGAGGCACATGATAATCAAAGCCAAAGAAGGAAATGACTGCCGACTATAACAGGGACGCCGCAGAAAGAAACGGTCAACTCGCCCACAAGGGGCATCAAGCACCAAGGGATTCCGAAGAAAGAAATGGACAATCTCATGAGGACACGGTGCCAGAAAAGAAGGCCCACGTCATTACAAATCGGGGGCAAAGAAAGAACCTACCGCACTGGTCAGGTATAATCTCAATCCCTCCACTCCATTTCGTGTGATCATACTGGTTATACAACCAGCGATTATCACACGAGGGGTAGCTGTGAGCACGTGATTTTGTTCTAGCTCGCGAGTTTAATGATGATGGCTTTTCGGGATTTTTATCCTCGAATCACACGATTTTCGATTATCCGTAAATCTCTGAATGGGAATGTTCCTCGTCGCCAATTTATTTTAAGGACTTAAATTATTTTTTTAGACTTAAAAAAATAGATTTTGGTAATAATTAATTTATTTATATTTTCAAAAAATTTAAAAATTTAAAAATATATATATAAAAAAATAAAAAATCGGGAATCACTCACCGGAATTTGGCAAGCCTCGCTTGAATTTCTAGCAAGGCTCGCCAGAATCCAGCGAACCTCGCCAGAATTCTGGCGAGCCTCCTCGCCAGATTTCTGGTGAGACCCGTCAGAATCCGGCGAGGCTAGCCAGAATTTCTGTCGAGCCTCGCCAGAACTTTGGCGATCGCCAGAAAATGTTTCCTTTTGGATTTTTCGGGTGTTTTCACCTATATATATTCACAGAATTTTCAGTATTCACGACCGAGGAAAAAATTCACAAAAATATAATTTTCTCTCGACAACGACGGAGAAATTTTTACAAAAAAAAATATTTTTCTAGAGAAATAATTTCAACTTTTTCTACATTTTCTTTACTTTTTTCTTTGATTATTTTTGGTTTCAAAACACATTTGGATCCAGAATTTTATCAATTTCAAATCAATTTTCTTCAATTTTCTTCTTTTAAAAATCCTCAAATATTCTCAGGTCTAAAACAAATTTAAAACCCCGAGTCTAATTATCTTTTAGATAAATAAACACTTATTTTCCATTCAAACCACAATTAAATCAAAATGAACGAGGAACGCTCCCGGAGATCGTACGGAAATGCCGAAGTGGATTCATACCGAAAGGGTAAGCCTTTGAGTTCCTAGAGTTGCTTTATCTCGTATTTTTGATGTTGTTCTACATGTGGACCTAGGAATATTTTTTATTTCTTTGATTATGTAAATATTGTTGTAATAACTCTTCTCCATCTTTATTTATTTTTGTTTAATAAAAATACATCTGTTAGAATCCTCCCACGAAGCGAATAAAAATTATTTCCGGATAACATGCCTCACACTTTGCCATCCTGTCATTTTCACTATTAAAAATTGACCAACATATGTGTAAATAAAAATGAACCATTTTTATTTAAAATAATAACTTTAAACCATCGATGTTTTAATTAGGCCACACGGGCCTTCTCAAAATCAAATCGAATATATGTGCCATATCTCATGCTAACCTTTGTGGATACAGGTTAGATGTATGCCTAGGATTTTATTTTCCTTCGGGTATTGCAAATATTATCTTTGGGAAATATAATTAATAGATTAGGTGGGCGGTTACATCCCCCGAGGTTATGTAACCTTTAATGTTTACTTTTCCGCATTTATTTACTACTTTGTGTTTGGATTTACTACTTTCCTCACATACATTAAATCATGCATAATAACTCGAAAATGACCTAAGTGCGAATGTGATAAGTGTATATTTACACTTATTATCATGACATTTTCAATTATAAAAAGATATGGTTTTGTTTCAGTTTATACTTCATATAAAAGATTTCATATGGTATGTAGTTGTTTTTTTATGCAAATGCAGATAATAGGTAAATCTTGGGAGTAAAATGAACAAAAGTGGAATTCTATGGAAAAAGAGTGAAAAATGTGCAAAAAGATACATGGAACACAATGATTTGGCTAAGGATCAAAGTTGTCAAAGATCGACAAAGTTGCAAAGAAGAATCATGAAGAAATGGCATTTAGCGATCGTGATACCCATTCAAGGTCGTGACTTGTCACTCTTCATAAATAGAAAACTGCAAACCAATGTTCATGATCACGACATGTGATTTATGGTCACGACTTATGATGGTTAATGGTTATCTCTTTTCAACCACTAGCCTCCAGATAACCACGATCAAACGCCATTAACTACCAATCGAAAAGACACCCTTTGAAAGTTAACCAATCATGAAAAGGTGCCTTTCTATTGTGGATGAGGATGAATCTTTGCATCCAATCAAAATGAAATGATGCATCTCTTTGCCAATGGACATGACTCTTCGCTTGGATAGATGCAACCATTCGTACTCTATAAATAGGGTTCAAATCATACCAATTTCGTGGGTGGTGTTAAGTGGAAAAATAGTGCATAGTGTATGCATAGTTAGAGAGTGAAAATATATTGATTTCGCTATGTTCATAGTGTTAGTGAGAAAAATGTATAAGTGATTCGATTCCTATTTCGATCACTGTATTTCTACACAAATTTGAGCTTTTGTTGTATGAGTGTAATTGCAAAGCACTTATCAATAAAAGTTTTTCATTCTTCAACATTCTTTTATTTGAGATTCACAAAGAATAGCATCTTAGCGGAGGTTTTGTACGAGTCGAAACTGAATTCAAAGTAAACGTAGGAATTGCAGGAATTGACAACTCTCATTAAAGAGTGGAAACGGTTTCATCAACTTTAGCTTTCACTTGCATACCTTACAACTTTACTTTGTTTTCTACTTATACTTTCTATTTCAAAGTTTATGATATGTCTATGTGTCGTAACAAGTATTTCATCTTGCATCTTTTATATTAATCAAGTTATATCCTTTTGAGTTAACTTTAAGAGTGATTTTGGGGTTAACAAGATTGTGTATAATCACTGGATCTGTGATTATAATGCTGTTTAGTGAGCCAACATTTTTGGATTAGTAACTTGCTAAATATGGCTATGTGAGAGAGACCCGTACTAAGCATAGTATTATAGTTATCCAGGTTCTTAGAAGTGTCATAATTCATTTACCCTAGACTTAGAAAAGCCATTTCATGTGTTACTCTACTATGAATTATTGAATATTGGGGTGTCTAGAACTGTATTTGTTGAAGTTATTTAGTGTACGAAATATTCTTGATGATTTTGCATATTTTTTTCTACTAAACTTGTTCTTAGGAAATATCTGTATATTTTACATCTTCTCTAGTCTATTCATGCATCTGTCTATCATCCAAACCCTCCATTTAAAATTACCTATTTTTTTTTACCTTGTAACTCTAGTTAGTTTTTAGATATGAAGTCCTTCCCTGTGGGATCGATATCTTTTAAAACTACATCGAAACTGTATACTTGCAGTGGTCACCATTTTTCTATTTTGATAAGCGGCACTGACAACACCTGTTGGTATTTTGAACTTTTAACGTATCAGTAGAAGAGTGGGGAACAAGGTTTTTTGCATCTTTATAGAATAAAAGCCCTCAGAATTTAGTAGATTCAAAAACCTTGCGATCAAGTTTTTGGCGCCGATGCTGGGGGTAAGCCTTTCGGAACGAGTATAGCCAAAATCTGTCGAACAGAATATGCATAATTAGGAAATACGATTTTATATAGATGTAATATAATGTGATCCAATAAGAAATAAGCAACTTATGTTGGACCCGAATCTTTGTCTTAGTGGGCTGTCCCCCAGACGTTAAGCCTCACAAGACTCTAATTCCTAGAAAGAGCTAATCCAGGTGACGACTCCACACTAAGAGATGGCGGATTCAAGTTTGACCGATCTAAACATATTTTCGCTTTCTCTACCAAATATTCCCAGTACCCAGACCCGGTGCACTTTTTAAACACCCCGATGGACCGCACGCTCTTGGCTCATCGCTCCGTGTTGTTCGCTCACACTTGGATTATGTTTTAACTGATCCAAGTTCCAAACACCCTAACAAGAATGCTTTTCCATGTGAGATGAATGACTATAAGGAGCACAAGGGAAACTCTTACTTTATTGCAAAACTCATGTTAGACCACATGCTCCCAAAGTACACACATATGTACGAAGGGTTGGACCTCGCAACCATGATTCATCGCCTCAAGTCAATGGAAAGTTTAGAGGATGAACTGTTCCACCTCAGTAGTAGAGTTGGTCATTAACATATATGCAACTCAGAGAAATTAAGAGATTTGGGAGTTGAGTATAGTGAGCAATCTTTGAAGGAAAAGGTGTTGAGGGTATTACCCAATAAATATGATTCCTTCAAAAAGATGCTTAAAGAGTGTTCTCCCAACTATACCTTGACCCAACTCATGGACTTTCTCGAGTTTTATAAGATTGAGTTTAAAAATAAACTCAAAGCGAAAGCTAATGATGAGGACCTTAAGTTGAAGAAACTGAAAGTTTTAAAAGTCAAGAGAAAGTTCACAAGGAAGTTATAATTGAAGAAAGAAAATGTTTCTCATGAAACAAGCTTATTGGATGATGATAGCTATGGCTTAAACATCTGGAGGTATACTAGAGAGTTTCTCTACAGTTCTATATGAGTCTACTTGGGTATTAGATACTGGTTGTGGTACTCATATCTGTACTTCTGTGCAGGGATTGAGAAACATTAGAAGGCTTGCAAAGAGGGAAATGGACCTAAGAATTGGAAATGGAGCACGGGTTGCTGCAACAGCTGTATGGACATTTAGCCTTCATTTGCCTAGTGGCCTTGTTTCAGTTTTGGACAATGCTATTATATTCCTGCTGTCACTAAGAATATTATTTTTGTTGCACATTTAGCAACATAAGAATCTGAAATTTTTAATTTTAATAAATGTCAAATTCAGCATGATAATATTCTTTATGCTTTTGGAATATCGTTGATGGCAATAAGGTCTAGATATTAAAATCAAAATTCTAAATATGAACATTGTTAAGAAATCGAGATTAGATAATTAGAAATCCTCATACTTATGTTATTTTCGTCTAGGCCACATAAATGAGACTCGCTTAACTAAGTTACACAAATGTGGAGATTTAAGCCCAATGGAATGGGCTTCCTATGGTGCGTGCGAACCTTGTTTAAAAGGGAAGATGACTAAGAAATCTTTTAAAGGAAAGGGTCAACATGCCACTAGTACTTTGAAAATAATATATTTTGATGTATGTGGTCTAATGAGTGTTAAGACACATGAAGGTTTCATCTACTTCATAACCTTTATCAGTGATTACTCACAATATGGTTATTTGTACCTTATGAGGCACAAGTCCGAAAGTTTTGATAGATTCAAAGAATTCAAAACTGAAGTAGAGAAATAGCTTGGGTAAAAGTATCAAGACCCTTCGATCTGATCGAGGTGGTGAATACTTAAGCCAAGAGTTTTAGAATTATCTAAGGGATAATGGTATTTTATCCCAGTGGATACCTCCTTATACACCCCAATACAATGGAGTGTTAGAAAGGAGAAATTGAACCCTACTCAATATGGTTCAGTCCATAATGAGCCAAGCAGAACTTAGCATATCCTTTTAGGGTTATGCACTTAAGAGTATAGTTTATATTCTAAATCGAGTACCCTCTAATTATGTTGATCAAACTCCATACGAGTTATGGTATGGTAAGAAACCCGCTCTTTCTCACTTGAGAGTTTTGGAATGTCCTGCTTATGTAAAGAGGACAACTTCAGATAAGCTGGGTGCTAAGTATGATAGATGTCTGTTTGTAGGTTACCCTAAGGAGACTATAGGGTATACCTATTATGATCCCAAGGAACAAAAAGTCCTTATTTCCATAAATGCTCAATTCCTCAAGAAGGAGCATATACTTGCGAAAGCTAGTGGGAGCAATCTTGAGTTGGGCACTCAAGAAGATCAAACGAATAGTAAAATGATTATACCTACACATGTTACACAAGATAGTGTAAGCAAGGAATAACCTATTATAACATCGACACTGCGTGGGTCAGGCCAGGCTCCAGTCGCTCCTGAGCGATACGGGTTTCTCATCACTGATGATAAACATCTCTTCCTTATGGAAGATGATGAGCCTAGGACTTATAAGGAGGCTATGGAAGGCTTAGAATCTAATAAATGGCTATCAACCATGAGATCAGAGATGGACTCCATGTACGAAAATCAAGTCTATAGCTTGATTGATGCTCCAAGTGGGATTAGGCCCATAGGATGTAAGTGGGTTTTCAAGAAGAAACTTGACATGGACGGTAACATAGTTACCAATAAATCAAGGTTGGTCCAAAAAGGGTAAACTAAAAAAGAAAGCATTTACTATGATGACATCTTTTCACTAATGGTCATGCTAAAGTCTATCAGGATACTCCTTGCTATCGTCGCTCATTACGATTAAAGATTTGTTAGATGGATAAGAAGACATCATTCCTTAATGGGAATTTGGATAGAGATGCGTATATAGCACAACTCAAGGGTTTTACATCTAAAGATGGCTCTAAGGTATGGAAGTTGCATGAGTTCATTTATGGACTTAAGCAAGCATCGAGGAGTTGGAATATAGGTTGGACGAAACAATCCAAGAAATCGGTTTTGTGTCAAACGCTAATGAAAACTGTGTATATAAGAAGGCTAGTGGGACGGCGATCATTTTCCCTGTATTATATGTTGATGATATATTGTTAATAGGAAACGATATTCCTTTTCTTCAGACAGTTAAGTCATGATTGTCAAAGAAGTTCTCCATGAAAGACCTTGGAGAAGCAGCTTTTATACCTGGTATTAAGATTTACCGAGATAGATCCAAAAGGTTGCTAGGTCTTTCATAAAGTATATACATAGATAAGGTTTTGGCTATATTTAACCTTGAGAAGTCAAGAAAGGGTCATCTCCCAATGTCTCATGAGATTACCTTTCTAAATCTGAGTATCCGAGAACACTAGAGGAGAGACTACGCATGAATGGAATACCCTATGCCTCAGCGATAGGGTCCATCATGTATGCTATGTTATGCACTCGGCCTGACATCTCACATGCGTTGAGCGTCATGAGCAGATTTCAATCTGAACCAAGTGAGAAGCACTAGATGGCCGTTAATACTATCCTCAAGTAATTACGTAGGACTAAGGATATGTTTTTAGTATATGGAGAAGGTGATCTCACTTTAAAGGGATACATTGATGCGATTTTTCAGTCTGACAATGATGATTATAAATCCCAGTCAGGTTATGTGTATATGTTAAATGGAGGGGTAATTGTTTGGAAAAGTTTCAAACAGGATACAACTGCCGATTTAACCATGAAATATGAGTATTTAGCTACTTCAGATGGTTTAAGAGATTTATTGGTGATCTCGATAACAATGGGTGTATTGCGTAGGCAAAGAAATCACGATCTCGTCACAGAAATGAACATATACTCAGAAAGTACTATCTCGTACAAGAGATGGTATCCAGAAAGGATATAATCTTAGTACACATCCCAACGGATCAGAATCTAGCGGATGGGCTAACTAAACCATTGACTCAAGTTAACCATGACCAACATGTTAATGAGTATGGTATGAAACACATGGGCAATTGGCTCTAGTGTAAGTGGGAGATTGTTAGACATGATGTATGCCCTAGAGGCAATTAGGGTGATATATCTTTATTATTTATAATGTACAAACAGTTTTAAATTATTATTAATAATAATTAAGGAATCTTTATTGCTTATCAGTGCTTTCTATTTATTAATGTATCTCGCTGGTATCATATATGCATAATATTTAACATGTATGTGTGCATTAATGAGACAAAGTCCTTGACTACTTCATAGCATAAAAGTGTGAGGACATAGTGGGAGCTATGTGGTGTGAGAACTACACATACGTGTTACTATGAATAGTCTAAATATCCCTAGTCATAGTTTCATTGAGATTTGACATCAATGGAATGGATAGACTAGCATTTGTAGGCTTACTTCTTGGATTAGATCTAAGCACCTGATCTCATGAGCTGAAGATGGTACCTTGAGTTAACACATGAATGTATTCGGGTAATACATTGGAGACTGTTATAAGATAGACACTCAAAAATAACTATATCCATGTGTTAGTGTCATGTCTTATTGTAATAGCAATATAAGTATCCTCAAATCTGAGATACTAGTTACCTTGTGTAGGAGTTACTATACTTTGGGTCATACCAATTCATACCCTGGTGATCAGGATGATACGGTTGATTATAGGTATAGCGATAATCACATGTTGGTAAGCTCTGTAGTCAAGATGGAATCCATCGCTCTTGATATAGTGATATAATGGGACATGTACCTTACGGCCCCTTGTTGAAGTGACACACTCATAAACCTCTGATCAGAGTATAAGATTGATAGAATGAGTTTCTAGTCAATCTTGATACGTAGTGGCCGTGTGGTGTTCTTTGGGAACAAGTCTAATTCCAGGATAACTATGGCTATTACATGAGCTAACACTTAATCCGAGCTAAATAAATTGGATGGTACTTAAACTGATGGAAGGAGTGTATTGTATTGGTTAATACTGCAGACTCAGATCAAGTCACAAGCACGTGACGTTCCAAGTATCTAGGGATTATATGCCTTTGCTGGCAAGCCCATTTGATCTTCTAGAGCTATCGGGTTCCATATCGGTCTGGAACACTGAGCCTAAAGGTTCCTGAATGGGAAGCCAAGTTTAGTTTAACCTCTAGCGGCTCTATACTTTGGGATCCAATGAGGTCACACACTTTGAGTCTTTATCAGACTAAGTAAAGAACCTATAGACTGGGTCTATGTTGAAAATATAAGTTGTCGAATCTGTCAGAAGAATTATTAATTGGTTGAACCGAATTAATAATTAAAAGGAATAAAGAGGAAATAGGGAAAATTACACAGAGCGAGCAAGGAAATTTTTCCCGCTGCAAGTGGGCCCTAAATGAACATGGGTTGTTCAAAGTGGGCTTGTGCGACTGCCCCCCGAGCGAGCTGGGTAAGCCCGCTCACTAGTGGGCTGCAAGCATGCAAGCGCAAGGGTCAGCCAGAAGGTTACCCTGACACGCACAGTTGACCCAATATGGATGGGATATCCCATCTAGTTATTGAGGGAGAGTCTAACACTCCCACTTTTCCTTATAAATAAGCCTCCAGCTCCTCTCTTTATTCATATACAAGAACACCTGAAAATAGCTTTATGCTAAGATTTTCTCTCTGGATTCGACTCTCTCTTCTTCATTTGAGTTTCTCCAAATAATCAAGGAATTCTTATTCGACTCTCTCTTCTTCATTTGAGCCTTTAGGATTATTTTCGAGATGGTTTTCGAGTGGTCTAGCAGCTATTATTTGCTGATGGGTTCCTCCTCCTAGAGGTTTTGGTCAGTGAAGATTTGTGTGGATCAATTGTAGAGGCTCTCCTAGTTTGGAAGCTCGTTCTAATAAAGTGTTGTTGAAATAATCAAAGGGAACACCGCTCCCAAAAGAAAGAAAGCACGCATCAACTGGTAATGCTTTAATCTTTAGATGATAGATTTCTTTTATATGTTTTATAAACCTAAAAGCATTTATGGAACGTTTTAACATAGATTGTTTCAATCATATCATGCTTAGGAGATCTATAGGTTAATTTTAAGTTTTGAAATTCCGCCTTGCAACGATTTCATGTTCAATTAATTTCTTGGTTAACCAGCAAAGGCCTCACTTGGCTTCTTCTTCATTTGTTAATTAATCAGAGATTTGCAATTATTTTTCTAGTGTCCGGGCCTTCAGCACACGAAAGATATCACCTTGGGCTTCTCCTTTTCAATTATCACATTTTTTACCTTCCCGTTGATAGGTTTTAAACCATTACCTTTCAAGCAAGTCTTACTTGCCAAGGTACCTATTCCTTTAGCCTTCAAACCATCTTCAAAACTTCTAAGTTTCTTAATAAACTCAGATGTCTTGCTAGTCTTTCTTAACATAAGATAATCTTTCACGTTTTGGTTAGTTAAGGTAGTAGCTGAACATGCGAAATTGCACTATAGATTTTAAAAACTTAAATTTAACCCTATAGAAACTCCTAAGCATGCCATATATGATATAATATTGAAAACTAATCAGCACTTCCTGTGATGGCTTAATATTGTATTATGGTTTCACCATGTATTTATTTTTTGTAAGGACCGAACTATAGAATATCTGAATAACAATAATGTTTAATATTCAAATCAAACCTGAACTACTCACAAGTTACCAATAGAGAAAATGTGGCAGTCTTATTCTGATAAGTTGCAATAGAAATTTCATATTGGATGAAATTATTTGACAATCAAGTCAAATAATATAATATACAAACTTTTGTATAGGGGAAAACTTAACATAACTAATTAGAAGCCAAGTAAATTCCACAATATTCTTTTCATCAAGATGGAAATGAAGCTTAAATTAGAGTAATCAATATTGTCTAAGGTAGCAACCACATTATTTTGTGAATCTTATCTACAAGTTCAATTACATTAATATCCAAATAACATCCACAGCGGCCTCATACTCTTAACTTAGTAATCAAGCTTAGTTGTTTTCACATTTCTTCCTTAATCAAATAATCATTCCTCTTATAACAAGGGAAAAACAACATTAGTTTAATAGCAGAAACTTTGGTAGATGTAAGTGCCAATAAGAGCACATAATCAAGTTAGTGATGCTTCTAGACATCAAATAGATACAGAATGTGTCATATGATGCCTTTTTAAGGTACAATAAGAAGATAAAGTTACTAAACAACTAGCTCCCTAATCAAAAGCATAGGATGTTATTAGTAATAGAAAATGTGATAATTTGTAGCATTAATCAAACTTGCTAACAAGAAAGTAGAGTATAGAAAAAAGCAATATAAGAACCAGAACATCTAGTAACTCAAGCACGTAAAAAAGTAAATTAATAGCTAATTAAAGAAGCTAATCTAAAGAATAACCAAATAGGGACAAAAAATTGAAACACAAAAACCAAAAAAATTACTCCATGCCAAACCCTAACAAATAGAGAAAACCAAAACAGAAAAGAAACAATTAGGTAAATAGATTAGGATTAAGGAATCATAAAAATAAGGAAAATTTTAGTGTTCGATTACTAACCAAAAACAAAAATAAGCAAACAAGTTAATCTCTTGAAACTTGTTAACCCGTTCAGAAATTCTAGACCTATAAACAATTTTTACAAAACTCATGTTAACAATGAGGAGATGAGGAAATTTAAGACATAGATGGTAAATAAACAAATAGGAGTAGAAGAAAAAGATGAAAAAATGAAAAAAAGAAAAATAGATAAGCAAAATAAACACTTGACCTACGAGGAAAGGGGGAAGAAACGAGCCTATGAACCCTAATGCGGATGGCGTTGAGTAGGTGAGAGCAAAGTAAAATAAGAAAGTGTGAAATATTAGTGTGTTTATAAAAAGTTAATTAGCTTCCGATTAGAGTCCAAGATTTAATAAATATTAATTTTTAATTCTAAAT
>CATIWQ010516854.1:0-25917 GCA_949673415.1 Euphorbia schlechtendalii
TTTTTCGATTTGAAGACGTTTTAATAGAGAAAAATGCAGAGGAAGTCAGGTCACGAAATCTGGAAATTTTTGAAAACATGAATGCTAATTTTATTGTGTTTTATTGATATTTAGTGATTGAAAATTTAAGGATTTGAGATCCTTAATACATGAATTTGTGTTGAATTATATTATTATATCATACTGAAATTATAAGAATTTTTATATATTTATCACCCTTAGTAAACGAGTAGAAAAATAGGTCCGGGTAGATTGGCGCCAATAAAGGGGGGTACAGTACTGTACAAACAATTGAAGCTTTGTCTCCGGGGCTTAGTGTCGATATTGTGATTACTGATTTCAAGAGCTTCGACTTCGGGCTTTGTGCCATTATTAGGAGCTTCGGCTTTGGGCCTTGTGTCATTATTAGGAACTTTGGCTTCGGGCTTCATGCCGTTATTAGGAGCTTCGGCTTCGGGTTTAATACCAACCCCCGTATCTAATACCATTAAAGATGCTTAGTTTATTTCGAGCAATTATTGTTTATGATTATAAGTAAAATATTGAAGACGAGTTTTATATGTTTAAATATGTATATTGAAATTTTGAAATGTGCTTTCATGATTTTATTTAATCATAAATAAATGGTATTTTGTGTTTTAAATTCTATGAAATCGGAATTAGTGTACACCACTAAGTAAATTGCTTAGTGTGTAATTGTTTTCTACACGCAGATTTAGAAGCTCTGTAGATAATGTGTACCGAATGGATATAGTGGATCAGCTTGAAGAGTTCAAAAAGGAAAAGATTCAAGGTGGATAAATAAAAATTTCATGTAATATTTTGGATTATAAAATAATGGCATGTAATAGTTAGTGTAAGGAGTGAGAATTATATTTTGATAATATTTGGAGTTTTTGTATGTGAATATTGAAAGTAAATTTTTTTAAGTATTAATGTGAAATATGGTAAATTAATAAGTTACTGTTACCGTGACACTCCCAGTCAGGGGATGTTACAACCTCCACATGCACCACCACCTCCATTTTTTCCAACCCACCACAATCACTACTACTTTTACCTTTATTAACCGTTGCCACTACTGTCGTCATATTTTCACCTCGACTACTTTTACCACCATCACATTCTCCTCCTCTGCCTTCACCGTTGGAACCACCGTCTCCACTTTCATCTCCTTATACCACCGTCACTCAACTATTTATATATCAACACCATCATCTCCACCATCACATTTATCATTGTGATAAACGTTATTCATAATTCTTGTCCCTTTCTAAATTTTAAGTTGAGTGATATTAATTACAATACAAATAAACAAAATATTACGATAATATTATAATATATTTTATTGGATTGAAATAAAAAATAATAGATACTAATAATAATTTTTTTATTTCTTTCTTAC
The DNA here is from genome assembly GCA_949673415.1 of Euphorbia schlechtendalii. Classification (NCBI taxonomy): domain Eukaryota; kingdom Viridiplantae; phylum Streptophyta; class Magnoliopsida; order Malpighiales; family Euphorbiaceae; genus Euphorbia; species Euphorbia schlechtendalii. Next base: position 1,406 of record CATIWQ010516854.1, read on the forward strand.
CATGATTTAAGCTCTTTTTTAACTTTACTAAATATTAAAATTATAATAGTAAAAAATAAAACCATCAAATGATAGCTTGATGATCACAATATTCCAAGAGAAGCGTAAAGCTGTGGATTTAATTGCACAATCACGAATTTTAGAAAAATATTTATAATGTTTATAAAAAGTGAAAAACAATAAATAGATAATTATTTTAAAAAATAATATAAATATTTAACTAAATTTTCTAAAAGAAAAGTTATATTGCCAGGTTGTCACACAAGTGATCTTCATCCTTGATTCCTTTGTAATTCAATGGTAGTGTCTTAGGCTTTGTTTGGATGAAGGTTCTTCGCGATTTATTAAGGTATAGTACTGTTTAATACATTATGATTCTTTAAAAAATTTGTGTTTGGATATATAGAATAGTATGGATGATTTTTTAAAATATTAGTTTGAATAAAAGGAGAGCCATGAAAAATCATCAAATCCATGTTTCTATTTTCATGGTTTTTAGAATCATGAAAAACCATACCATAAAAAAATATACAACCAAACAAATGAATTAAATTAAAAATCATATCATAGCATGTAACAACCCTGAATCAAATAAGACCTTAGTTAAAATATTAACCATTAGATTATAAGAAGAAATCTAACGGTGGAAATCACTTGTGTTTACCAACATTTGAGAATTATACTACGAAAATATAGCAATACTCATTTTCTAATTATCACTAGATTTAATTAGAAAATGAGTATTACTAGCCAAACTGGCAAATTGGTATGCATTATTTATCATCAACTACGTGTTTTTTACATGGAGTCGGGTATTCTAAAATACCCTACTCCGACAAATGACACATGTCCCACTAATTATAAAATGAGATGTGTGTCACTCATTAAAAGCAGGATGTTCTAGAATACCCGGTTCTATGTAAAATTTACCCATCAACTAGACCAGACTCTCATTATTGTTTCCTAATTGAACTGAACGATGTGGTTCGTAATGACATTGACAAAAGCTAAATATAAGTATATGTTAAACTAAAACAAAAAAAATGAATTTTAGGAATAACATTTTCATCAGTGAGAAGTATAAGCGTCATTATTAGTCTCTGTACTTTCTATTCCTGGTTCACTACAATGGGGCTAGACTCAAAATCAAACGGCAATCTCAAGTTCCCGACGGTCGGTTCATCGGTGATTCCGATTGTTAACAAGCTCAAGGACATCCTAGCTCCAGTAAGCGATGACTTGGTTAATATTTCGCTGCCACACATAGCGGTGGTTGGCAGCCAGAGTAGTGGCAAGTCCAGCGTGCTTGAAGCTCTCGTTGGCCGTGATTTTCTCCCTCGTGGCTGTGATATTTCTACTCGGAGACCTCTCGTTTTAATGCTTGAGAATCGGCCGCTCACCACCGATGATGATGGAAGTGAATGGGGAGAGTTCCGTCACTTACCCGGGAAACGTTTCTATGTTTTCTCTGATATTCGCCGTCAGATTCAGGTTATTTTTTGTTTTATCATTATATATTTGAATTGTAGTCTCTAGTATTTTGTTTTCCGTTTGAAAGGTTATGTGAATAAATAAAGTTCCTTATGCAATTGATCTGCTTGTTTATACTTTTGCTAGCAAAATACTCCAAAATTCTCCTAGAATTTCAGTATTTTTGCTTGAATGTTCAATTTTTGTTATTGTTTGAGACTTGAAGCAGTATTATTAGTGTATAACCAAATTGGACATTGGAGGCTAATTAATTTCAATGGCTATTTAACATGGCAGTTGTTTGGTTAGAAGTTGTGGAAATGGTTAGTTGGTTGTTAGTAGTTGGAATTAATTACTGTTAGAAATTGCCTATATACAGGCAACCTCCCATTCATCCAATGCATCATTCAAGCAAACAAGTTTCTTTTGTAGAGAGCTTCCTACAAAAAGTATTTTGAGAGTTTCCTCTTGTAGAGTAATTTATTACCACAAGAGAGTAATTAGAGAAGGGGAGTTGAGTGATTTTACCCTGTGAGTAAAATTGGGGTGTTTCCAACTGTTCTAAAATTATACCTCGAGTTTGGGTATACTTGAGAGAGCTTGTATTTTGTATTCCCATTATTTATTAATGGAATTATTGGTGGCCAGTGGTTTTTCCCTTTCAAGGGTTTCCACTTAAAATCTTTGTGTCGCTTTATTGCTTTACTTGTTGTTGCGAATCTATTTTAGTTAACACATATCACCCGGCTATCGAATTACTTGTTCGGGATCTAACAATTAGTTGATGTTTACTTTAAAATTTTTGGTAATGGAAGTAGGATTGAGGCTAAGTTGTTTTGGTTTCTGGGGATGCAGGTGGAGACGGATAGAGAAGCCGGAATTAACAAGGGAGTTTCGGACAAAGAAATTAGTTTAAGGATTTCATCACCCTATGTCCTTAATATGACTCTCGTTGATTTACCTGGCATTACCAAAGTCCCCGTGGGAGATCAACCAAGTGATATAGAAGAAAGAATTAGAAAGATGGTTATGACTCACATTAAGCAAGAAAACTGTATCATATTAGCAGTTAGTCCCGCTAATTCGGATTTGGCTACTTCAGATGCACTTCAAATGGCCAAAGAAGCTGATCCAAATGGTAGGTTCACAATCTATAAAGGCGCACTTTTCTCTTGCTTTTAATTAATAGTCTTAGACTGTTTTCTGCTATAGTTATTATTTGGATCAAATTTTTTTTTCTTTTAAGTGTCTATTTTCCTCATTATGCACCTTCTGAAATTTTGTGTACGAACTTCCAGGTTCGAGGACAGTTGGTGTCATCACAAAGGTCAGTTATGTTTCCCTCTGTATTTCATCACCATCCCAGTTGCTGGCATGACAAAAGTAATATTTGTTATGTTTTCCTCTCCGATTTAGCTTGATATAATGGATAGAGGCACTGATGCATGTAATTTCCTGCTTGGAAGAGTTATTCCACTTCAACTTGGTTATGTTGGTGTCGTGAATCGCTGTCAACAGGTGGATTTTCTGTTTCATTTTGTTAAAAGACTTGTTTTTTTTTTTATGTAGCATTGTCTTTTTATTCTATTCTTCTTCCTCTCAATTCACAACTTCTCGCTTTGTATTAGCGAACGAGGGATCTTGCAAATTTTTTGGTGTTATTAAGTTTGGGTGCAGGCCTTTCAATTGCAAGTTTTAATATTTTGTGCTCATATAATTGGGAATATGTGTACTAAATCCATTTATTCGGGTTTTCACATTTATAAGACTAATCTTACCATGTTTTCTGTATTCATTTAGATGCTTACAGTGGATATAAATGATAAATGAAACAAAGATAGGATTTGGGTAGCTTGAGAAATATTAAAAGATCAATGAAGTAGTTGTAATATTGATGGAATAAGTCCACAATTACAATATAAGAAAATGTTATGTCTAACAATGTCAAATTGCCTAAATTCTATCTGATGCGGTTCGGCAAAGCATAAACAGTCTTTGAAAGAAAAATCCTTTAGTTGATGCTGAGAGATGGTTGTCCCTTCCCTGTCTGTTTTTAATGTATAATGTGTTTGATGAAATTGTTTTGTACAATCCATCATTTTTTATTACAATTTAACAGAGACTAGAGGATGCATGAATGACTGAATTCACAAACTGTTTTTCATTTTCTACCGGTTGCTTTAGAACCATTTTTAACCCTTACTTCACTGTGTAACAATTTTTTTTTATTTTCATGCTATAGGATATTTATTGCAACAAGAGTATTCGAGATGCCCTTGCTCAAGAAGAGCTATTCTTCAGTAACCATCATGTGCGTTTAACTCATTCAAAAATGAACTTTTGTTTCCATATTTTGCATGATTCAAATGGTAACAGATTTCGCGTATTTTGTTGTATGTTGAAGGAATACAAAGGTCTCTCTGATCGGTGTGGAATTCCACAGTTAGCAAAGAAGCTGAATCAGGTCGGTTCCCATTCAACCTAATAAAGATGTTTCAGTATCGAAGATCCTGATGAGATTTTAGAAATGTTAAAAATCTTGGATGGCGGATATAGTGCCATCTTATGCCACTTTCTCACTTCCCACTTGTGTCTCTCTTTAACTGCCATTTGTTTTTACATTTTGTCGACTATTTCAGATCCTAGAGCGGCATATAAGAATGGTTCTTCCGAATTTGAAGGCTGATCTGAATTCTCGCGTGACTGCTGTTTCAAAAGAGCTGCGCGCACATGGTGAAGTCATCAAATCTAAAGTATGATTGATATTTACCATGACAAAATATATGAGTTGTCAATATATATTTTATTAGCGCATTCAGTAAATTTGCGCAGCAGCTATAATGCTGTCTGGGTGGTTAGTGACCTGGTGGTCTATATTTATTTTCTTTGATTAATGTCATCAATCACGTGCTAGCAAAAAACATGCATACAGATTTGTGTGTCTGAGTGTATATTATGCACGGACTTCTTGCTGTATTTTTCATCATCTCTAGGAGTTTTACAAATTTGTGTTTATATTATACACGTGTATGTGTGTATATATTAATTTTTTATACTAATAAGACAAAATTTTCCCATTACGCAGGAAGAACAAGGAAAGCTTTTGTTGAACATCATAAGAAATTACTGTGAAGGTGAGAACTTTAGGCCGGACTGAGTTCTTTACATGTTTGATATGCATGATTTACATTTGGAACATTGATTTCTCTTCATTTTTATGCAAAGTTTGTCCACAAATAACTTCTCCTTGCGGTGTCTTTGTAATTAATCAACAGGTTTTACGGCTACAGTGGATGGGAAAAGTCAGGATATTTACACTGAAGAGTTGTTTGGAGGAGCTAGGATCCAATACATTTTTCGCACAATTTTACCAAAGAGCTTGAAGGTAATAAAAGCGCATTTTAGATTATATTTAATGTTTTTGAAGTAACTTTCTTTTGACACTGTTATTTACTGAAATTACATATATTGCTGGAGCGTTTATTTAGAATGCGAGTCCTTGGGAAAACCTTGGTGATAATGACATCCGCGTGGCAATTCAAAATGCTACTTCTCTTAGAAATCCTTTGTTTCTCCCAGAGGTGAGAATCATGATGACTAGTTTGAATCATTTTTTTTCTTTCTGGCTTTGGATGAGTTTTTACCGTTCTTGAATTGATGCTCAGGTTCCATTTGAAGTTCTTGTTAGAAATCAAATCGAGCGGTTATTAGACCCTAGTTTGCAGTGTCTAAATGCTGTCTATGATGAATTATTGAAGGTAACAAGAAAAAACATCTAAACAATCTTTCACAACTAATGATTTATCGACCTCAAGAATTCATGTTCGGTGCAGATGAGCTATTTTTGTAGACCAACTGAATTGAAAAGATATCACAAACTAAGAAGGAATATAGATAAAGTCATTGAACAGTTGTTGCAAAAAGGTGTAAAAGCAGCTGAAAATTTGATCAGACAAATAATTGACATGGAGGTGATATCTTTACTCTAGTCGGTTAAGATGCCATGTTTGTCGGAAAAAAAATTCAGCGGATTTACAATCCATGACTTAAATTTGTTATATTTAATTAAGATGATTCTTCATTTTCACAAATGTAGATGGACTACATAAATTCAGCGCATCCGAATTTTATAGGCGGTGAATTAGCATTTGAACTGGCTAGGCAGCAACTCAAACCGTCACTGGTATTGTCAAAATTGGTCATATTTATTCAATTTTGAATTCTTAAGTGGTTGGATTATTATTCTGGTTTATGAGATTATATACAATTCAAATAAAGCACATCTGATTCTTGTATGGGCTCATCTGTATACTGTTTTATTTAGGATAATGCGGACGTTGAAAAGGTACCAATACCAGAGAATGTTCTGAAATCAACGTCAGTAAATGACAGCAACACTACTGATCAGGTGAATATTTTTTCTTTTTTTCAAATAAAAAAAAGCTTTTGTAGCCATAATAAAAATGCAAGGAAATTAAAGACTGCCTGGTCTAAATTACAGACAAATGGAAATGGGCGAAAAACTCATCATCAGCCAAATACCGATAAAGTACCACCACCAGGTAATTTCTTGCAGTTGATAATTTTTTGAGCTATTGTTTCTTTCCTTTCACCCATTGCATATTAGTTAAGGGTTTTCCTTGTGCATGTTTCCCCACAACAGTTGTGGGAGAATCATTTAGCTTGTTCTAAAAGGAGCTAATGTTTTGCATTTTGTAAATTATCAAGCATGCTTAATATCTTGTTTTAACATGTTTGGACCCACAATATATCAAATGCATGAACTAGTCTTTCTAATGTTACCTTACCTGAATGAACCTTTGTGATGTGCACATATGAATGAGGCAGTTTCTAGTAAGAGTTACCAACATAGTTGTGCAAGGTACAAGGCACATCACCTTTCTTTTTGAGGCTTCCTGTAGTGAAAAGGTTGAAAATTCCTTTTCTTGAATGATATTTGTCCAGTTACATATGCTCTGATTTTGGAAGTTATATATATATAGGTAGTAATTCATCCACAAGGACATGGAGTGGATCATTTATGAAACTTACTAGCAAAATACCTATAGTGAATTCATACAGCAGAGGCCTTGGAGAAACTTCCCATGGAACAGAAAGTTCGCCATCTACTGTGCAATCGAGAGTGGTGAGAATATGCCATTCTGTGATCTATCTTGTCTTTTTTTTAATGTTTACAATGAGTTTCCCTCTGTTCTAATTGTTGGTGTTGTGTTCATTACAGTCTGCATCCATATGGAGGCCAACAGAAATGACAGAGCAAGAAGCGGTAGAAGTAACCGCGACAAAAATTCTCGTGCAGTCTTACTATGACATTGTGAGAAATAGCATTGCAGACTTAGTTCCAAAGGCCATTATGCACTTTTTGGTAATTATATTTTCTTTCCTACCGGTCATCCAGAGAATTGTTTCGTTTGTTTCTCGATATGGTGGTGAAATTTTTTCACTTAATTTTTTTCTGTTGCTGTAGATCAATCACGCTAAAAGGGAACTTCAGAACACTTTCATACATGAATTGTACAGGTAACTTTTACTTCTGTTCAATTCAGTTGGTTCTCAACATTCATGTTCTGTATATCACCACATTCATATTATAAGTTTTTTATGGTTACATCGTTGATCACAAAATGCTTCAATTTTAGATTTAATTAATGCGATTATTAGAATCAAGCATTCCAGATGTTGCTTATTATACAGTAGGTTACAATTTACAGTTCGTAAATAAGAAGCGTATAACATGTTAGTTTCAAAGGTTGGCTGGCCAGAAGTCTCTGCAATATCGTGAAATCTCTAGTCGAAAAAAAAATAAGAAACAAAAATTTTTTGTCCGTAAACAACTCATTTGTCTTTCGTTTTTGTGATGATTTGGTCAAACTCGAGTGCCGACTCGTAGCTCCATGGACATGCTTTCTTTATGGGGCATATCTGTATTGTACCTATGTCTAGATATTTGATTGCAAAATGTTAATAACTCATGTTAAAATACAGGGAGGGTGATTTTGATGATTTTTTTGAGGAGCAGGGTGGGGTAGCCGAAGAGAGAGCTCGTTCCCGAGAAATTTTGAATCTTTTGCAACAAGCAGTACAGGTTATATCATCCCTTCATTAATGCTTTTGAGTTCATTTTCATTCCCGATTATTTGCTTATTGGCCGCAGATTCTGAACCGTCTTGTTATTGCAGGCACTCGTTGAGGTTGAGGCTGAAACCGATAGAAGTGCACTTACTGGGTGAGTGATTTTGTACATGTATTGAGTCTCAGTTCCTATGAGATGCATACAGATTAGTTCATAGAATATTTCAATCATTTTTTTACAGAAATCCCACATTTGGCTTCTGTAATGGTTTGATGTATGATTTACCCTTGAACTTGGCCTTAAAAGCCAAATGATCACCTGAACTTTAAAAAGCACCCGGTTATCTCCTCAACTTGTAAAAAAGCACCAATTTACCCCCTAAATGTCATGTGTTAACCTTCAAAGGTTTAACTTTTCAAACTTGTCATTTTTCTCTCTCCACCGAAAGTTGACACGCGGCAATTTGGGGGTAAATTGGTGCATTTTTTACAAGTTGAAGGAGCAAACTGGTGCATTTTTACAAGTTCGTGGGTTAATGGTGTTCTTACTGTAATTCAAGGAGTCATTAATTTTGAGGTTAATCCATTTTGTCATATTTGGCCTCTATTTTCGAACATATTTGACCCTTTCATCAGGCGTGCTTTATACATACCATTTAACAACGTTATCGTGTATCGCTAATGACGCGTGGAAAGTACGCCTTACATTCAGTTCAGTCAAGAATAAAAATGGTAAAGAAACTGCGAATTCGAGTCTTCATTTCATGTGTACATTTCGACATTCCATGGGTCTACCTAATCTTCATACCTTATGTAAATCTGTCCTCTGCAGCAGAATTCACAAAAACATCCCAGAATTTGCACATATTCGACTGAGTCTCGAAAAACCTTAGGCATGAAACCTTTTTTACCAAAATCACAATCTCCTGTGTGTTCTGATGAAATTTGTCGTGTTCATTGCGATAACAGTCGAACACCCGTAAACTCCAGCCAAGCACAATCCCGCAGACAACAACAAAAACAACCTCCATTGCTTCCCAGAGGCAAGAATAGCCAATGTCGCCAATACTAAAGCCACCGACGAAAGTGCGTTTTTCCAAGCTTCAAAAGCCTTCACAACTTTACTGCAACCCCTACAATGTATGACATGTCGGAAATATCTGTTTGCCAAATTCGGTGCGTACATTGACCCAATCCCGCCCTTTGCTGGGTAAGAAGCCGACATTCCCGCAACAATGCCAGCTGGCGCGTGCTCCACCACGGCAGGCGTTTTAGGCAGGGAGATTGTGTTGTGTCCGAAATGATAAGGCATTCCATGCCCAACTTTATCCATCCATTTCCGGTATTCCGCTACCCATGTGTCGGAAGATCGTAAATTCAGGTACAAATTCTTCGTGGGGACGTTTTCTTTCATCAGAGCCTCATTCTGTGATGATAGAAACCCCATGTCTTGCTCGAAAACCTTGCTCGCGTTCTGGTGAAAGTACCATTTGGGGAACAATTTCGCGAGGTTCGATCTTTTTGTGCTTCCGAATCTCACGATAAGCATCGATTTTCCTTGCCCTGTCGGCCTGCAAAGGAAAAGGCCCGAGAAGTAATTCTTCTCCCCTTTCTCGTCAACTAGCTCTCGATTGTTCTGAAGAACACACGGCGCTTCGAACCGCAAAAAGTTTAGCAAAGACGGGTCTTTTTCTTTCCCCCACCACCCCGCAAATCCTCGATCGGTTCGTTCAGTGACTTCGAAACCTAGCGCTTGTGCATCTTCCCGTTTTGCAGTCCAGTCTGTTCGGTCATGGGAGATGGGAATATGGGCGGGGTCCATGAGGTTTTCGAGAAGAATGGAGTGATCATAAGGAAGCTCGTGTATAGTTGAAACATCTTGAAACCCGGGCCTGGCGAAATTCTCGAACCATGGCAGTTTGTCGATTTTTGGTGGAGTTTTTAGCGACATCCATACCCACACAACGCCTTGTGATTCCTTCACCTCGTATGTCTTTACACAAGCTGATCGAGGGATTTTGGCGGTTGCTGGAAGCTGTGGTGAACAATTTCAGTCGTGAGAAACATAAAATGTAGATAACGTACGAAAGAAAGCTTATGATCCATTTAACCGAAAAAAAAAAGGGGACATTTGTTAAAAAAATTACCTGAGGTATTTTAACACATTTGCCGTCCCCTTCGAATTGCCAACCATGATATAAACATTCAAGTCTTCCATCTATCAATTGACCTTCTGATAATTTTGCTAACCTAAAGCAAGATAAAACTCAAATTAGATTATGTAATTAGTCAATGAAACAAGCACTTCACTAACACGAACTTCAAGCTAATTTTTCCTTTCAATTTAGCTTTGCGGGTTACGTTGAACTTTAAGTATCCATTTTGAAGTTGAGACATTTAAATAAGCCATAGACCATATGCTAACACGTTTCAGCTTCGGGTTAGTTTGACAAAAAAAAAAATTGAATTTAGACTAGGTTCATACCAGAAGGGAAAAATTTGACCTTTTAATCAACTAACATCAAACCCAGAGTCAAAGAAATAAATCTTTAGTAGTGTTCAAAGAAGAAATTATGCACTTAACAAAAGAAGCAATCTTTTGCTCTTTTTGATAAATACGACTGAAAATTCTACATTTCTGGATCAAAGGAACTAATCTTAAGCTATGTTTCATGGATAATAGCACAAGGCTCATTTGGTATAGTAGTTACGGTTTGTTGTTGCGGTTGTTGATAGTTTTTTTTTCGTCACTTAAATCTGCTATTTGATGCAAAAAAGATAATGACAACCTATTGAAGAAGTCTACAAACATGGACTTAATAATAAATGAAGCAATCTTAGCTATGTTTAATGGACGATTCTACATTTAAGGATGAAATAATTTATCTTTAGCAATGTTTAATGGATAATACTATAATTAAGAATCAAAGAAGCAATCTTTAGCTATTTATAATACACAATATATTACAATTAAGGATAAAAGAAGCAATCTTTAGCTTAATAGTACTCCATTTAAGGATAAAATAACTAATGTTTAGCTCTGTTTAATGGAAAACACTGCAATTAAATTCAAAAGAAGCAATCTTTAGCTCTGTTTGATGGATAATACTACAATTAAGGATCAAATAACAAATCTTTAGCTATGTTTCATTGATGATACAGCAGTTAGTAACCAAAGAAGCAATCTTTAACTGTATTTAAGACATGGGTAATAAAGAGAAAAGGCTAGAATCACCTGTGGGGGCATCTATCTTCATAGCAACGAAGCTCACCATCACCATCTTTATACAAAACAATCTGTTTATGAAACACAGTAAGCCCTAAAGGGGCATCATCGGGCACATCTTTAGTAAGGTAAAGTGGGTACCATTCTTGTGTCCAATCATATTCTGCCACCTCACTCTTCCCCTCCTCAGAAGTGGGAACGAGAACCCCATCATCTTCTTGCAAAGAAGAGGCAGTGGCACTTAGATCTGGAACAGCTTGAAGCTTTGAAAAGGGCTTTATTAACAAGGGCTTGATTGAATTGGTGGAATTATTAGTTTGAGGGGTCAATTTGGAAAAAGGGGGAAATGGGAAGGGCTTGACAATGGAGGTGGATGAATTATGAGAGAGAAATGGGTACTGAAATTGAAATTGTAAGGCCATGGTGAATAGAACAATGCAGCCAAGAAGAAGAAGAAAAGAGTTGAAGAAATGGATTATTAGGGAGAGTATTAATGGTGAAATTAGAAGAAAGAAGAGAGTGGAATGTTAAGTGTAAGAAGGAATTTTTTGCTTTGAAGAAACATGTAATCTTCCCAACCACACAATAATATGAATTACAACTTGTTTTATTTTCTTTGTTTTGTCCACGTCTATACTACAACTACTATGTAACAGTTCACTGTCCAAATGTTTGGTCATGATTATGCCTTCTATTCATAAGTCCAAATAACTTAATTCAATATGTAATTATAGCCCGGTTATAGACAAGGTATAGACGTATAACTCTGTTACACTATCTTCTTGAATTCGTCCTATTACACTTATGTTGATAAGTTGATGTAAGAAGCTAGCTACAATTAGACTTCTGCGATGGGTATCACCTCAAAGATAGCCAAGACGAAATTTGCATTGAAGATTCAAATTTCACTTAAAATCATTACATTTTTTGCACTTTGTGCTCATAAAAAGATAAAGCAAAGCTTTTAGCAAGAACTTAAGATTAAGGGTAAGCAAGGTTTGGATTTGTTCAAAAACCGAAATGTTTAAAGAAAAATATGAAAATTGAAAACTTAACCAAAATATTGCGTTTAGGTTTGAATCGAACCAAATTATTTTACTTCGATTTTGAACCAATAAACTATTTTTATAGATACAATTTTTTTATAAAATGTAAATTTGAAATATAAAATGACTACACATCAACATAGATAATTTTTTTTATGTGTAAATCATTGTTAATTTGAAAAAAGCTTAATTTTCAAGTATTAAATGTTAATTGTTAATATAATATTAAATTAATTTATTTATAATTAAAACAATTCGGTTTCGATTTTTTTGATTTTTTCACTAAACCGAACCAAAAGCAATAACAAGAAATATATAAAATTGAAAACCTAACCGAATACATTCGATTTGATTTTGTTCGATTCCAGTTTGGTTTTCGGGTTTTTTGCTCACCCCTACTTCAGACCAAGCCTCTTGAGAGTTCCTTTCCTATGACCATTACTCATGTTCATCTCCTCCTTCCTTAGCAACAATACATGGGTAAAATGACACTTCGATGTGAAATAAATTAGTACCCTTATGTTTGTTTCTCTCGTTAAATTTCATATGCTTTCCTAGAAAGTGCATGAAATAACGCAGTTTGGAATCGCTTAGCTAACCTCAATTTTTTTTAAATAGAAGATTGAAGTACAAAGTCATATTTATAACTATTGTAAGCATGGTTCCCCGTTAAAAACTTATTCCAATTAAATTACAAAATTTCTTAGACACAAGGCAAATACTTGCAGAGCTACAAAGCTACTGAGTTTAATGTATGTATACAATGAAGACAATCAGAGTCTTAATATCATACTAGATGATGTTATAAACAGAGTACAAAAGACCTATTGCTTTTATTGGTTGATGGAACATCCCTTTCATAGGGTATGAGCCTATTACCACTTGTACATCTTTTGTCGGACGTTTGTTCATAACATGAAAATAACTTAGCGAACGATTCATTCGATTTTTGGTAGTCAGTTTTAGTTTCTATAAGCACTTCAAAAAACTTCTCTAATCATGTTTTCAATTGTTAACTATTGTTTAGTGTAAATAGTAAAGATAGACTTATGTTATGATCTAGTTTGGGTATAGTTATTACCCGATTTTAGGGTCGAACTATAAAGCAAGAACATGTCTAGCTAGTGTTTCTATTATTCTCTATGTTGAAAGTTGAGTTATTTCATTTAATAAGAAGTTGATGAGATTTGTTCTTTATTCGAATTACTTAGTTACTACTTATTGTCCATTATATTTGATATGCCATGAGTCATGTAGTTTCATGACGAGTTGTGTTGTTTACTAAAAAAGTCATTTTTGTATCCTATAAATACCTTATTTTATGTAAGATGTTATCATCACAAATCTCTTCTAGATAAAATAAAGAACAAAACTAGTTCTAGCATCTCTTTTGTTTCACTCCAATTTCTTCCTTTGTTTATTCTTTCTTTCACGTGTAACTTATAGTAATCAACAAGTCCGTCATCAACGGAGAATCAACAGTGGTATCAGAGCGGTTTCTTAAGGGCTATGTTTTTTTGAAGATGGCATTAAACTTGCCTCTACCACCAGTGTTCGCCGGTGACAACTATGATTATTGGGCTGTGAGAATGGAATCATATCTTCTTGCTTATAATCTTTGGAGTGCTGTGGTAGAGGATTATGTGCAAAATTTACCGGAGAATCCTACCGTGCAGCAAATAAAGCAAGATACAGATGCCTCGATGAAGAATTTCAAGACGCTTTCGATTATTCACTCAGCTGTATCCGAAGACATATTTCTCAGATTGGTGTCATTCAAAACAGCAAAGAAGGCTTGGGATCACTTGAAAGAAGTGTATGCTGGAAGTGCTAAGGTGAGAGGAGTGAAGTTGCTGACACTTAAACGAGAGTTTAAGTTAATGAAGATACAAGATGGAGAAAGTGCGAAAGACTACTCTACTCGAATTATGAATCTCGTTAATCAAATCAGATTGCTTGGAGGGGACTTCAACGATCAGAGGGTAGTAGAGAAAATGATGATCAGTTTACCTTAGAGATTCGAGTCAAAACTCTCAGTAATAGAAGAGACTTGTGACTTGGAGAAGCTATCGGTTGCTGACTTAATTAGCAAATTGCAAGCTCAGGAGCAGAGGACTTCCATCAGAGGAGAAAGTATTGTCAAAAATGCTTTTCAAGCGAGACAAAAAGGGAAGTTAATGGCTTCGTGTTCAAAGGAGAATGATTCTTTTTCTGAAATTAAAAAGGAGCAACAAAGGCCAAAAGATTTCTCTAAAAAGGGAAATTTTCAACCATGCTCACTCTGTGGAAAGGAAAATCATCTTGAAAGCAAATGCGAGAAAAATATGTTGTGTAGAATTTGTAAGAAGAAAGGTCACATTGCTAAATTCTGTAGAAAGAAGAATCAAGCACATCAGCAGCAAGACATACAGCATCAACAAAACCGATCAACTCAACATCAAGCTAACTTCATTGAGAATCATGACCAGCAAGAAAGCCATTTGTTTATGATGTCTACAGATCTTCTTGTTCCTAAAGGAGATTTGTGGTATATTGATAGTGGTTGCACCGGTCACATGGCGCAGGAACAGGGGATGTTTTCTTGCTTGGATGAGAGTTGTAAAACCAAAGTGAAGCTTGAAAATGGAGTAATTGTTGAAGCTCAAGGCCAAGGTTCAGTACCGATTCAGAAGGAAAAAGGTGTGAAGTTTATTACAGATGTGTTGTTCATACCTGACCTGGATCATCTGTTGAGTGTTGCTCAAATGCAAAATAAAAGCTATTCAATCTTGTTTAAAAATGACTATTGTTATGTTTATGATGCTGCTAATGTTGAGATTGTTAAAGTGAAAAAGTTGGATAATAGTTATAGTTTGTGCTTGACTCATGTGGCTTTATCTGCAAAACGTGATGAGACCTGGTTTTGGCACAAATGTTTTGGTCACTACCATGTTGATTCTTTGAAGTTTATGTAAAAGAAGCGGGTTAAATTGAAGAAGATGGAGGTTAGTCCACCTGGTGTATCTTTTGAAGCTGGACCAAGTAATGATATTCAGGAGGAGCAACTTGGGTATCAATTAGATGTTGATTCTACAACCGATGGTCCTTATAAGAAGACAAAGTCGCTTGCTGAAGTTTATGAAAGGTGTAACATGGTTGTTTTTGAACCGTCAAGCTTTGATGACGCCTCAAAGTTTCAGAAGCATCTTAGTGCAACAAAAAGGGTGCTCAGATATATTAAAGGGACTGCAGGCTATGGTATTTGGTATTTGAAGGTTGAAAGTGGTGAATTGCAAGGTTATTACGATAGTGATTGGGCAGGAAGCTTAGATGATAGCAAAAGTACTTCTGGATTCATTTTTTCATTTGGTTCATGTGTCTTTGCCTGGAATTCGAAAAAACAAGAAGTGGTGGCTCAGTCACTACGAAAGCCGAGTATATTTCTGCTGTAACAGCGGCTAATCAAGCAATATGGCTTCGAAAGATCTTGAATGATCTTGGAATGGAGAAAAAGGAACCCATTATTATTCATGTGGATAACAAATCTGCCATTGCAATTGCCAACAATCCAGTTCAGCATGGACGGACCAAGCTTATCAAGGTTAAGTATCATTTTCTTCGCAAAGCTAAAAGAAATGGTGAAGTTCATCTCGTTTATCGCAGTTCAAATTTTCAAGTTGCTGATATAATGACTAAAGCTTTGCCTCAACACAAATTTGAGGAGTTAAGGGCTGAACTTGGCTTGCTCGATGAAAAACTCAAGGAGGAGTGTTGAAAGTTGAGTTATTTCATTTAATAAGAAGTTGATGAGATTTGTTTTTTATTCAAATTACTTAGTTACTACATATTGTCCATTGTCTTTGGTAAATTATGCCATGAGTCATGTAGTTTCATGAAGAGTTGTGTTGTTTACTAAAAGTCACTTTTGTATCCAATAAATACCTTATTCTATGTAAGATGTTATCATCACAAATCTCTTCTAGATAAAATAAAGAACAAAACTAGTTCTTGCATCTCTTTTGTTTCATTCCAATTTTTTCCTTTGTTTATTCTTTCTTTCACGTGTAACTTATAGTAATTAACAAGTCCGTCATCAACGGAGAATCAACACTCTATAGACTATAGTAGTTAATTTTTTTTTCCTAGACTCAAAAAGTGTTTGTTATCATTGTTAAATATGAAGCAGTTTCTTTTATTTTCTAGTCAATTTCTTTAAAATCATAGTAGTTGCATATGAGTACGTACACATGTGTGATCGAATCTATACTTTCACTTGCTCGTTCCTCATATTTTTGTTGAGTAAACTCATCCCATAAAAAATAGAATTAAAATTGACTAAACTCATCTCATAAAAAAAGATTTAATTAGAACTTGCAGGCTATAGGTCGATGCCCATGTGTATCCATAACTAGATATGGGCATAGACCAAACTTATTTTTTTGTTGTTCATTTAGTTCACTAGAACTTTGTACCAATTACATAGATCGCACACCTGGCTATGTAGGTGAGTCTTCCAATGAGGATTTTCTTCGTTCTCAAGGTTCGAACGACTCGAAACCTTGCTTAAATGATACCAAACTGCTTACCACTTGAACCAATACTCATCGATTGGGCATGAACCGGACTTAATCGCTACTTAGACACTCTTTGCACTTGCCTAACTTGCTATAAATTATTATCGGCTCGGACCGCCCTAACCAAATCTACTATATTTATTAATCGTGCTACTACGAATCCGGATTGCACTGCATCTACAAGCATACGGCCCCTTTGCCAATTAGAACATGTTTAGTAGTTTGTCTATTTCACAAATTGTCTTGACACAAAAAAATAGATAATCAATTCGAAAATGCATCTTTGGTAGGTTATCTAGCCCATCTTCTCTATATAATGTGGCACCTATGTGTCATCATTAATTATAGACAATGTTTATTTGATTATATATAAATAGACAACCAAATAGATAATGTCTACAATAAATACACTTTATAATGGATTAGACAATCTACTGTTCTTATTATGAACAGACATTATCTATTTTTAAGACTATTGCCACATCATCAAAACCAACTTCTACTACCTCCATTTTTTAATAATTATCTTTCTAAGGTCTTTGAAATTTTTTTAAATAAGTATCATTTTAGGATTTCAATACATATTTTAACCATTGTACCTTTACTTAATGCACATTGAAAATGACAAAAAGAATAAAGCATCCAATTAACTTTCAAATGAACAAAAGTCATAGAAGTAAATAAGTATTTTTACCATCCTAATTAATGTGATATTGGTATTGAAAAACAAGCATAAATGATAATTATTTAAAAAGGAAGGGTGTATTATATATGACACCTACCATTGAAATCCACGAGCTATCAAACATGCTCTTGTATCCAAATTAATGTAATTCGGAAATTAATGTAATTTGGAAAGAAGATGCAAGTTGCAAGAAGATAGTAGTAAATAGAAAGCTGACAAATCGACAAATCATGCAAAATGAACGGTGAAGAATGAGTCCAATTATAAAGTCTTGGCTTTTACGGTAGTAATGTTATGGAGTTGACTCAGTTGACCTGAAGCTGCATGTTCGGCGCAACCATTCACGGCTTTACTCACGGGTTAACTTATCACTAATTTATTGCATAAACCAATCATCTTTTGTCTTTCCCATTTCTTACGTACTTTCTTGTAATCTTATTCAAAAGTCAAACGTGTATACATTTTACCTTAAAAGTGTTTTATTACTTTTCACTTGCCATAATTCAGATATGTTTATAATATGCTTCAATATTATATTATGACAAGTATTAAATCAGTTTGAGTTTACTGTTGCTTTAACTTAGTGATTCAGGCTATTTTTTTCATTTGTAAAAATTATGAATTTGAGCTATATGGAAACTGAATTTCTTTTGTTCTTTAAGGTAAGTGCAATGGTGCGGATAAAGAGACAGTTTGAGCAAGAAAATGTACATTTAGTGTGAAGTTTTGTAATGTAACTAAAATCAATCAAACAAAATTCGAATTGATTAATAGGATATGATAATTTGTTTTAATTATTCAGAATTAATACTTCCTCCGGTTCCAAATATTTGTTATTTTAAAGTATCAATGCATTTTTAACAAGATTTTCCTAATTTATCCTTGCATTAATTAGGAAAGAGATTAAATATGAGATGATAATTAAAAAGAGAGAGAATTTTATTACTCCCTCCGGTTCCTAATATTTGTCATTTTAAACTTTTTACTTTGGTTCTTAATACTTGTCATTTTAATATATCAATGCATTTTTTAACAAGATTTTTCTAATATACCCTTGCATTAATTAGGAAAGAGACTAAGTGTAGATTAATTTATAAATTGGTAATTAAGAAGAGAGAGAATTTTGTTATAAAGTAAAATGAATAAAATAGTCGTTTTATAGTGCATTAAATGTCTTATTGATTTTAATGAAAAATCTAAAACTACATATAGTAGGAATCGAAGGGAGTATAAAGTAAGAGGGATAAATTAGTCATTTTAATAATGCATTAAATGTCTTATTGATTTTGTTAAAAATACTAGAATAATAAATATTAAGAATCAGAAGGAGTATATATTATCATTAAAATTTTATTGTTTACCAATAAAAATCATTAAAATTTTGTTATTTAGAATTGAAACAACCAGATTCACATGAATGGATCACAAAATTTATCTATAATTAAACGATAACCAGAACTACCTCTATGAGAAAAGATTTATGTATTTTGATATATAAATTGAATCAATCCCAACTACTTTAATTTTTTATTTTCAAAATATTTTTGTGGAATCTCACAAGCTAGTAATGATAGATTTTACTTTTCCATTTTCTTTTCATTAAGAAAGTGATACAAATTATAGTACTTTATCTCCACGTGTAGTTGGAAATTTATAAAAGTAAATGATTGGAGTGACAATTGGGAAAGGAAATTTCCTACACAAAGTGGCTATCATTTTCGGTACTAAATTATCCCAAATGTCATCTGTGTACAGCCTTTGCTGCATGTGAACCTAAAAATTATGTGGTATCTATTAAATTAAAAAGACAGTCCGGAACACAAAATATCTAACGTTTTAGGTAAGAAACGGGTCGTGTACTAAAAGATTAACTATAAGTAACATGCATTGACATACATGCCAGTAACTAAACCAAAATTTACAACACAAACGCGTAATCTATTGGTGACATAAAGATAACTTTATCGTAAGGTTCCAGTCAGAATTTTGGTTATAAATAGGATAGACTCAAAGCATAACATTGTATAGATTAGATTAAATTGTAAAATGACTACTTCCATTTTTAAGTCTCTATACTGTTCTTCTTTTCTTTCTTTGTTTATTCTATTCATTGCTTTGTCAAGACATGAAGCTTTTGCTTTTGAAGCAAGAAAAATTGTAGAAAATGACGAACACCTTCTTCAACTTCAACTTACTGATTTGCTTCCATCTACTGCCTGCAAACTCTCCACCAAAGGTTTTTTATACATCGAACTTCGATTTTATATCTAGTTTGCTTGTTTGCTATTGATTAGATAGAAATGGTGTTAGTATTATCAATAACGTTGTTGTACGTTTTGTCGCAAAGAGTTTATATAACAGTATATACATGACAACAAAATTATACTAGATTTTATTGCAAATACATGCTAGTCGTGGATTTAGGGTAGTAATACGCGGTTACTTTTCATTTCTGCCTAAGCAGTTTTGGCAGAAAATTTTGATGTTTTATGTAATGATTTTGGCTTTGGTTAAAAATGAAAGTTGAGTTTGTAGGATAATTTCGATTCGTTTTTCACCAAAAATAAATATGCATAAGATAATAAATATATAAAAATCTCAACAACAAAAAAAAATGCGGATGAATTTATTTTTCAAGTAAGTTGGTTCTCCATTATCCTGATTTTAGGTAGTTTAGTCTAGTTCTGTAACTTTCAAGAGTGTTCTTTGCGATATTTTAAAAGGCTCAGCAGTTTAAACTTGTATGCTTGGTCAATAAATAAATGCTTTGTTCATGTGAATACTCATGTATTTTCCTACTTCAAATTCAAAGTAAACCATTTTATAGTTTTCATTGAAATTTTTGGGCAATATGTTCAACTTGTGGACTATTATTGTTGTGCATGGTTAAATTAATTTCCAAGACTTTTTAGCTAAAGCCGACTTTGTTGGTTAAAAATCACACGTGAAAATGACATTCCAACTGCTTACAGTAAAACATTATGCATTGTCTAATTAGTTAGTAGTTATAAGTCAACTCAAACATCTAGCGAATAGCGACGAAGTGAGGTCCTCGGGTTTGGTCACCCAAACCGTTATTCGGGTTAAGTGAGGCTCATAGCTTACTTCATATCTGAATTGTTTTTTCACGTTCGCAACAAAATCAGGAGTTTTATCTATGGTATATAGTTTTTATTTATGCGACCATTAGATTGTTGTATGTTGGAGTTTCATGTTACTTTTTGAATACGTAGTAAAAGTTTTGTTTATAAACTATATCAATGAACCTGATCTGGAACCATGATAAAAAAATATTTTTGTTTGTCATGCAAAATCTTGTAGTTGGAGAAAACGGAGCATCCTTAAAGGTGGTACACAAGCACGGACCATGCTCCCAACTAAGCGGGAAAGCAACGGTTCCGAATTTGTTGGAGGCACTGGTTCAAGATCAAGCTAGAGTCGACTCGATCCATTCCAAGATCTTGGAGACCTCCGAATCCGGTAGTGTAAGAGAGAGCGACGCTACAAAACTTCCCACGAACAGCGGTGTCTCCCTTGGGACGGGGAATTATGTAGTCACGGTTGGACTGGGAACTCCTAAGAAGGAACTTCCCCTCATCTTTGACACCGGAAGCGACCTTACTTGGACTCGGTGCACTACTCAGGACCGGTTCAACCCGGCCCAGTCCAGATCGTACTCGAACATTTCTTGCAACTCACCGCTATGTTCTTTCGTCACTACTGCTACAGGTAGAAAAAAATAAATCATTCTAAAACAGTTTTAAATATTTGATTACGATTATTATATTTTAAATTTTATAAATACACAAAATTAACCGTAGTAACGAATAAAACAACTAAGAATTGAATAATTTGTAGGTAACAATCCTGGATGTAACAAGTCCACATGTGTCTATGGTATCCAATACGGCGACGGTTCATATTCAATTGGATTTTTGGGCAAAGAGAGGCTGACCTTAGGATCAAGAGATGCATTTGACAATTTCTACTTCGGCTGCGGTCAGAATAACGACGGTTTATTCGGCGAAGCCGCCGGACTCATCGGTCTCGGCCGAGCTAAACTCTCAATCATCTCACAAACCGAAACAAAGTACAAAAAACTCTTCTCCTACTGCATTCCGGCGTCCTCCTCCACCGGATTCCTCTCCTTCGGCTCCTCCCAATCAAAATCGGCGAAATACACTCCACTATCCACAAAATCCTCCGCCTCCAGCTTCTACGATCTAGATCTGATCGGAATAACCGTCGGAGGGAAGAAGCTCTCAGTTCCGCCTTCGGTGTTTTCGTCTTCTGGCACAATCATCGATTCCGGTACTGTAATCACTCGATTGCCGCCGGCGGCGTACTCCGCCCTCAGATCTGCATTCCGAGCGGCGATGTCGAAGTATCCGATGACGAAGGCTCTATCGATTCTGGATACTTGCTATGATTTCAGCAAGTACAACACGATCAATGTGCCGAAGATCTTGTTGTCGTTTAGTGGAGGGACTCAGCTGGCCGTCGACGTGCAAGGAGTTTTTGTACCGAACGGCATTCAGCAGGTGTGTTTGGCGTTCGCCGGGAATAGTGACGGAAGGGATAAGGCTATAATTGGAAATACACAGCAGAAGAATTATGAGGTTATATATGATGTTGGTGGAGGTAAAGTGGGTTTTGCTGCTGGCGGTTGTTGATTAAAGCTTTTAATTAATTGTATTAATATTGAAATGTGGGTTTGTTTTTTATTTGTTAGTTACTCGTTTAATGTTGTTTTTTTTATTGATAATATTAAGAAAAAATAAGTTGAATCATTGTATTATCAAGGTTTGGGCAGTTGTTGTAGTTGCTAATTAATGACGTCAAAATATCCATATAGGCGATTCCAGTTTGCATTTGCATTGTTGTATTGTCAACTAATGTAATTTTGTGTAATCAAAAAATCACAAATTAGTGTGGTATATGTTGAATTTGTAATTTGTAGTTTAATAAATTTGTACTTATTTATAAAATTTTGGATGATAAAGTATTTTGAAAAAATGCAAAAGTAAATATACATACAGCGTGGTTCAACTGATTTTCAATTCGAAAACTATGAAATTTCTTCTCTAGTAGCAGCAAATATTGTGTTTTATGTCCTATGTTGATCGGGATACTCTTCAACGATTGAAGTTGGGGTGGGGTTTGAATTTATGTCCAACCGGTAATAGAGCTTTTTATGCTCAACTTAATCCATCACTATGTGAGGTAATGTCATAAAGAAGGTTAGGCTTTAGGTCAAGAGTGCATCAAGTACAAATGTCATATAACAAGTTGATTCTCAAGTGGTTTATCATGCTTTCAATTTGTATAGGGGTTTTCTATAGCTTCTTTCAGGTTAGCTAGTGAAAATCGCTTAACATAATTGCATTTTTTTTTAACTTTTATAGTTTTAATTATGTTGGTTGATCTGCAAATCGTATTGCGGGGGGGGTAATTCTCGAGTACAAAGCCTTGTTTCCGGATGAGCTATTACTTGGTCAGCATCATCTGAGTTCTTTAAGGCCTTTGTTGTTTCCATACCCAATCCTTGTCATTGTGCTAGTACTGTAAAAGTTCAAAATGATTTTCTTAATAATAAAACCTTGTTTATTTTATATAAAAACGTGATGTTTTTTATGTGTTTAGTACGGAAAAGATATTGACATTTACATGTTTCATTATACCGCTGTGATGAGTTATATGTAATTCTACGTATGTATTTATTCATGAAATTTAAACGGATGAGTGTGGACGGAATATGAACCTGTGTACTCAAATCAATATATGGGTTTATGTGTAGGGCCAGGATCCTCTACTATATCAACCGGGTCTATAATATTTGTACATATATTCATCCGGGTATTCCAACTGAATATATAAAAGAAAACTCAAATTATATTTTTCCTAATTACATTTGCACTAAATTTCCCAGCAGAGTATCTCATTTGGAGTCCTCTAATTTATATTTGGCTTAATACATGTTTAGCTACCTTAACTTGTCCCAAAAAACCTGCTGCCCCCCTGAACTTTTAAAATGACCTCGTAGCTCCCTCAACTTTAAAAAAATGACCCCGTAGCTCCCTCAACTTTCAAAAAACGCACCACTTTCCTCCCTCAGTGCCACGTGTCAACTTCTGATTGGAGGGAAAAAAATCAGAAATTTGAAAAGTCAAAACTAACCAGAAGATGACACGTGGCATAGAGGGAGCAAAGTGGTGCATTTTTTTAAAGTTGAGGGAGCTACGGGGTCATTTTTTTAAAGTTGAGAGAGCTATGAGATCATTTTGAAAGTTCAGGGGGACAGCAGGTTTTTTGGGACAAGTTAAGGTAGTTAAACATGTATTAAAAAACTATGTAATAAAATGTAGAAGAATCTAAGTAGGTGATAATAATTGATATAGTCAGTCTGCAACCTTATAACAATAAATGATAAATGCAGAAGAATCTTAAAGGCTGAGGAAGTAGTGTGCTGGCTCAGAGCAAATAATGTTCTATTTTTTACTGTAAAAATAGAACATGCAACTAATTATGGGCTAACCTAATTGTCATGATCATTCATTATTTTGTTGTACTTTGTTAGTTATATATTTAGTTAATTGCTATAATGACATGAACGTAAATTTGAATCCACGAGTTATTGGAGTATTGTTCATTTTCTAGGTAACTGCTCTGCTCCCTCACCGCTAAAATGGTAGACTTGGAAGATAAAATAGAAATATCATTTAGATTTAAATATATATATATTCTATGATCCCTCTATATTCTCTTTATGTGAAAGCCGAGTAGCTTTGACATGAGTAGTTTTTTTCACACTACTTTGGTTCAATATCACATTATAGAAAGTGTTTGCTTGTGTATGTAAAAACTACTCGTAATATAAGATGTATTTGTTGTAGTTTTTAATCTATAATTCTCAAATTGAGAGAACTCTTTAGTTTGTGTTGTTAGTATTTTTCTTTGTTGAGTATGCGATGTTGAATCAACAAAGTTTAGAATAACATTTGAGCATAAGTAATTCTAAGAATCAACAACTCTCATTGATTTGGCACAAAGTTATAATATTATGTGTTGGATAGTTGTCATGACATTCTTGGAATCAGCAATCAATAACCTCTACTATTCAAATCATAAATGCATAAAAAAACATCCTCTTGATGATATGATAAAGATATTTATAAGGATTTTTAACCAAAACTTAAAAGCTAAAAAAATTTGAGATTTTTTGGTATCTATGGTATAGTATGCTTGTCTAATTAGTCATGGTAGTATGTACATTTGGCCATTTTGTTAAGTAATTTACTAAACTTTTTCCTTTATCACGGATTAATGGAGAAATGATGCAACAAGTGCACTTCTCAGTTTACATAAAAACAATAAAAGACACATAAATATCAAATGAATAGAAAACCTAATGTCAAATGCAAAAAAACAAATTTCTACTA
>CATIWQ010516872.1:0-17950 GCA_949673415.1 Euphorbia schlechtendalii
TACCATTGAATTCAAAGGAAGTTGGGATAAGTACTTGCCACTTATGGAGTTTGCGTATAACAATAGTTACCAGTCAAGCATCAAAATGGCACCATATGAAGCACTATATGGAAGAAAATGTCGAACTCCATTATGCTGGACCGAACTTAGAGAAAACAAGATCGTGGGTGTGGATTTGATTGAGGAGATAAAAGAAAAAGTGAAACCTATTCAAGAAAGATTGAAGGCTGCGTTTGATAGACAAAAGTCTTATGCTGATTTAAAAAGGAAAGATATCACATATGAAGTCAGAGAAAAAGTATTCCTTAAAGTATCACTATAGAGGAAAGTTGTACGGTTTGGGAAAAGATGCAAACTCAGCCTAAGATTTATTGGCCCTTATGAAGTGATTGAGAGAATTGGGCCAGTAGCTTATTGATTGGCCTCACCACTATCTCTTGACAAGATTCACAACGTGTTCCACGTTTCCATGATCAGAAGATACATGTCAGATCCTTCACACATCTTATCAACGGATGTGGTAAACATTGATCCTGACTTGTTATATGAAGAAGAACCGGTGCAAATACTGGCTAAAGAAGTTAAACAACTAAGAAACAAATCTATTCCATTAGTGAAGGTGCTATGAAGAAATCATAAAATTGAAGAAGCAACTTGGGAACTAGAGGAAGCAAAGAGAACTCAGTATCCGCAACTGTTTACTTCAGGTAATTTTTGGGATGAAAATTCTTTAGTGGGGGAGAATTGTAACGCCCCAAATTTTCTAAATTTTGATATCGGTATATTGTTACAATATTAAATGAATGATAAGAAAAAGTTAAAGTTCGGTGATAGTCAAACGGAGTAAAGTTTGACCGCTAGTCAAACTTTGACCCGTAACTATGTATCTTGACACCTAAAATTTCTATAATTATAAATTCATGCAAGAAAGGATATATAAGCTATCATGGGAGCTTATAATTATATGTGCATGTTATTCTTTTTACGGAATTAAGTTATGAGATTATAAGATGGTTTAATCGAGAAAGATGTGATAAGTATATAATATAAATGAACTAAGGGTAAAATAATAATTTCACAATAAATATTTTTTTATATACATATCCTCATTTCTTCTTCTCCTATGTACCTTCCTTCATTCTTATCATTCTACTCCTTCTTCTTCCTCCATACAAAACTCCAAATCTAAAAACTTCCGATTTCTTCGTTTCGACTTCGAATTCTTGTTAGAGATCGATCTCTAAGCCATCTATCATCATTAATTTCAGTAAATCAAGGCTAGGAGAAGAGAATTTCAGATTCTAAGTTCTTGATGAACAGTAAACCGAATTGGGGGTAAGTGAAATTAAGGTTTCATTAGTATTGATAATGATAGATTAAGCATATTTAAGGTATTTGAAGGTATATTTAAGTAGTTTTTGATAGAATTAATTATGATTATTATAGAGGAAGCTAATACTAATAGTGGAAAAGGGAAAGAGGTTGAAGAAAACCATTAAAGAGCTTAAAAGTGGTTTGTGTACACTAATTTTGAATTTTCAATTTTGCTGGAAAATTTTCAAATTATACCACTGTTTTTGTTTTAATGTTTTCTCATGTTATATTGCTCTGATTTGAGTGATTCTTGATTCTATGGGCATTTAAAGAAACTGAACTAAATATTTTTAGAAGGAACCAATTTGATTTTCGTTCATTTACCATGTGAAATTGTCATTTGAAGTTGAATCATGAAATCTATTTTGGGGAGTTTTTCCAGTTTGCACACTGTTCAGTGTTTTGAGTATAAATTGGTCTATGTTGATTGGATTTCTGTGATTCTTATGGCATTGAAAAGTTGAGACGTATGGATAGGTATTTTAAGAATTAACTTTTTCGATTTGAAGACGTTTTAGTGGAGAAAAATGCTTCGAAAGCGCAAGCTGGTACAAAATTCTATGCTCACAAAGTTCACACAAGATACTCCAAGATTTAAGATGTGAAGCTGAAGAAGGCAAAAGTTGAACCAAAAATGACTCCATCAAATGTCCTAAAAGAGGATGAGGATGAATTTGTGGTAGACTATGAAGGGTCTAGTGATGAAACCGTAGATGATGTCCCTCTTTCTACTCAGCTGGAGAAAATTTCAAGTCTCTCTGCTCCCACCTCTTCAAAGGCTAAGCTGGGATTTAGAGAGTAAGACCAAGCCTAGCAAAAGCAAGGACAGGAAATATGCCAGCCAACCTCTAGCCAAACCAAGAAATAAAATGAAGCTCAAAACTCATGTTCAAAGGGAAGCTGAGGTGAAACAAAGAGAGGAAGAAGAGGATGCCATAGAGCAAGGAGTGAGAGCCTGCATGAAAAGAAACGTAAATTTGAAGAGGCTAAAGATGATGCTGGTCAGGGAAGCTCCAAGAAAAGCAAAAAGGACCCTAAAACCATCAATCCTAGAGATTTAGCTGAGGTGGAGAAAGTTATCTCCAAGGTTAGAGGCACTCAACTGAAGAGAACTACTATAACATGCTCTAAGAGAAATGTCTAAGTTGTGAGCAGTGAAGAGGACGAAGATGATATAGTAGTAATCAGCCAGGAAGAATATGCTCTTCCTAATGAAAACATCCATAACTCCATTCGCACTCAACAAATTGAGAATCTTCCCTCTCAGACTAAGCTACTGGAGGTTAACCCATCCTTGGGTCAAACAGCCAACCACAGGTACTTCAAAATCATTCCCCCATTTTTCTATAAATCCTTCTCAAAATCCTATTGTAAATCCTGACCTACCATCCTCTAAAAACTCTCAAATTCCTCCTCCCACTATAAATTCTCCTTCCATAGTTCCTGCTCCTATAAATTGTCCAATATGTATCCGTTCTTCTCCTACTCAATCCCAAGAATTGACAACTTATTCTTCACCACCTCCAAATACTAAAACTTCACTCATTCCCTCTCCAAAAGGTTTAAACCAACCTCCACTTCTACTTAATCTATAAAAAATACATCTATACCTAACCTTTCTTCAAAACCAACCTCTACCCCTCTAATCCCTTTGATTAGAGAAGTTCCTAAAGTTGAGAACTCTGCTCAGCAAGGAAAAGCAAGTGAGGAAGATGCTAAGGTAAATTTTACAACCAATGAAGTAACTCCCTCCAGTAGAAAGCCAATCTAAGAAGACTTGGCTGATTCAGCTATCCTCGCTCAGGTATGGGAATTGGCCAGGATGAAATTCCCAACTCTCCAAACCAATGCTGAGTTGGATGGTGCAGTAAGCTGAGTGCTACTGTCACAAGAATTGACGGATTTATCCACAAAATAAAAGATGAAGCTTCCTGAGTTCGATGAACACTCCAGCATACCCTCAAAATCAATTTATTTTGAAAAATTTGAGATATTCAAGGGAGCTTGTTCACCATTCAGAATCATCTTACAAGGGAACATGATAAAAGCCTAGTGGACAAGGTGGCTCTAATCCTAACTGGGTTGACTGATTCTGCAGCTCAGCTCAACACAATTGTTTCTTTTATCCCAACTTCTTCAGTCATTGCCAACGTAGTGGTAGGAAAGGTGAAGGGTAGCATAGATGCTGCTATGGAACAAATGAGTAGTTTGAATGCCACTTTGGTAACTAGAACTATGCAGTTTCACAAGTTTGGCGAGGATTAGGCCAAGATCAAGACAAGTGCAGACAATAAAATCAACGAGCTATCCAAGCAGATAGATGTTAATAAGGATTTCAAGCACAAAATGTGCAATTTCATAGAGAAGATGTCCAAGCTAAATGTCAAATATGACAAGAAAATTAATCAAGTTATAAGGATAGCTGAAGATGCTGCAAAGAAAATGGACAAGCCTGTGCTGAACCTTGATGTGCTTGGAGAAAAGCTTGACTCAACCTACAAGCTCATTAATGATAACATTGATGACTTAGTGAAGAAAGTGCAAAAATCCTTATTGGAAGCAATGGCCAAGCTGTTTCCTGAGCCCACTAAGTTTCTAGACCTTGAAAATGGTTTCTTGGTGCATAAGAAACTAAATGCCCTTAAGGATCATGCTCATGCTATTTAGATAAATATGGATCAATAACATCTAGGCTGTATGATGCAAGAGACATCAAGTTCACTACCAAATCTATGAATCTCATGTGCTCAAGCATCATGGACATGGAAGCTAAGCTGAAGATTGCCTTATCTACATAAGATTTGAAAAGTCTCTCGCAGTGCTTTCAAAAGTTCATTTGCTAAGGTTTCGACCAAATTACTCATTTCATTCGATGTTACCATTTGCTTTTGCGAGAGCTTAATGATCAAGACATCCTTTTGTTGGAAGTTAAGGAGCGGCTAGAGCAAGAAATCTCTGTAGCCATTATTGGAAAGTAAGAGGACTTTTAGTCTGCTCTCGACTCCTTTAATCTATGCCTTGAACAAATGGTTAAGGGACAGATTACAAAAGGGGAGAAAGTAGTTGAAGATGCTCAGAGGATGGCTTAACAATATAGTCACTTTTGCAAAAACCTCAATGTCCTCAACCTTAGTAACAACAACAACATTAACAGCATCAACATCATTATCAATAGTATCCAAAGAGCAGCAGATCATCTTCTCAACATCCATACATACGTAGATATGATTAGAATAGAAATATACTTGTAATATTGCTAATCTGTAATCACTTAATATAGGATACTTTTTGTGTACTAACTAAGTTAATTCATTAATGAAGAAAATTACAAGTTTATTCTATCAAGTTAAGAGCTTCTAACTTTCTATTTCTTATATATGCTATATTAATTCTACTTCTAAAATGTTGCAGGTATTAACTAAGACCAACTTCAAGGAGAATCTGAGTAAGAAAAAGTCTCAAATATTAAAGAAACTTCTCTAAGTATAGGGGAGTTATGCTGATTGAAGAAAATCCACACAGTATGGGGGAGTCCATACTGTCTAAGGAGTTCGCTCAGCAAGGGTGAGTCTTACATCATCTATCAGGTATCTCTATATCTATAAACTACTTTTTAATTAATTTCTTCTACTACCTAGTTTGTTATTTATTCCAAAATGGGGAATATTATTGAACCCTAGTTAATAGTACTTCACAGTACTTAAAATGTTTGGGAAATAACAAATTGTCTAGGATAGTGAAATTAATTGAGTAATAAGCAGACTCTTAATTAAACAAGTTTATGTGATTTTGTTTAAGAAAAAACAACTCAATTTACTGAGTTTTTAATTAAGTTATGGCTTAGAGTAAGAAAAGCCGAGTAGGCTGAGTATTCCATAGTTTATACGATATAGACTAGCAAAGCTGAGTATCTTCAGACATGTGTTATTTTTCAGTGTCTCTGTGCAACATTAGCAATCAGACGAATCTCAATCCACCACGTTACATCTCCTGCGCCTCTCTATTAGAATGGAATTTCTTGAAGAAAATGAGTTTTTGACACATCAAAGTTTAACAGATTAACTCTCGCTTCAACGTTCAAATTCTCTATCTCTAAACGTCCTAGAATTTGTTTCAAATGGATAAATTCGAAAGTTGTGAAGAGAAGAGAAATTAAAGATCAAGTTAGGATAAAAAATTTTCAACTGCTGCTTCTAAGATCTTCAAGTATAAATAGAAGACTAAAGCAGACATTCACACTTCGTGAATCATCTCGAATTTCTTAAGAGCTAAAATACTGCCAAATTATTCCTAGCATTTAGAAATTCCAAATCAAGCATTCTAAAGCACACACAAATCTCCATCTATTTATAATAGAGAGAAATTAGATTTCACATTATAAAAGGATTTAATGCATTCTATAAGTTAAAATCCTTAGTTTGCATACTTTGAAATTAAATTTGAGTGACAGCTTAAGAAGGGTACCTTAATTGTAAGTTGAGTGGTAGTTAGAAAGGAAGGTACTTTCTGTACTTACTTCTACTCGCTGTAAAGGCTTCCTACCTAAGGAAAGAAGGAAAAACTAGTGGATTAAAGCTTGGAAAGGAATTTGGGGACTGAAGGTAGGCTCGGGGCTAAACCAGGATAGAATCTCAAGTGTTAAAGTTCTAATCCTTTGTCACTGTCTTTATAGTGTCTTTGCTTATTAATCATTCTCTCTGTTTATAAGTTTTACTTGAAAACCAATCCAAGATGAGTAAAGTACTCACCACACATTATAGATAAACTAGTTCAACGAAGTTGAGTAGTTTTTAGTTTTTAGACCAGAGCATAGGATAAGTTACTCAGCAAGCATCTAAAAACTTAACTTGGAAATTATTTTTATAAACTTTAGAAAGAACCAAGTAAACACATTCACCCCCTCTGCTCAATTATTTAAGCTATCTTGGACTAGTAGTCTGTTGTATCAATTTCCTCTTCTTGTTGTATATCCTTCTTTGCCCTTGCTCTGCTTCTCTCTTAAGTTTAGTCTTAAGCTTGAGATTTTTGTTGGGCTCTGTCTCAGCTCTCTTTCTCTTAGTTGGGATGGCTTTCTTCTTAGCTTACTTTGCTACCAGATTTATGGCAGCCTTATCTTTCCTCTAATGCTCCCAAATAGAGAGCTCATCCTCAATTTTAGTACTAGACTCTTTAATTTCATCCATCTTTGAGTTTGTGTCTTCCTTAAGCACATTTTGAGGCACCACTTTAACCTTCTTTAGATTGATATCATGGATCTTAGTGTATCCAGAATGAAGGGTTGAGTAACGTAGGGCCTGAAAATGCCCTAGGTCAAAGATTTATTTAAATGGAACTAAGCAATTTCCCCTTGAAAGCTCATATCCCTCCATGTTGATCTTCAAGATCTTCACTATGGTTGTGATGAGGTAGTTATAATAGAACTTTTTTGTTACTTAATTGAAGTGGTGGATGATTTATGCTAGCCAGTTCAATTACTTCCCATTTACAACACCTTACAAACTTAGTGCAGCTTGAAAGCGAACCCATCTTGGGTAGCAAGCACTTCACCAAGAGCTCAGGACAAGCCCTAGCTCTCCAAGTTAGACTAAAGGCCTTGATTTCTCTAAACCAAAGTCACTTAGTAGCTCCCAATCCCTTGGGATCTCTACACTTCATCTCTTACTTTTCACAGCTCCGTCCCCTTTGAGTACATTTGAAGAATTCTTCCAATTATCTTAGTGGAGACAAGATAGGATTTTTTGTCAATCTTAGTTATCAAGATATCAGGAAATCTTTCAATTGTGTAGAGGTTGGTGTAAAAGCTTTTCATCACCTCTTTGATAGCACATCCACCAAGGTATAAGAAGTTTTTGAGATTTTGCTCTTTGATAACTTTCTTCAAAAATTCATTCTTCATGACACTATTGTAGTCCACCTTGTACACAGGGCCAAACTCCCTCTCTACAATACCCCATTTTGTTAGGGTAAACATAATACCTTATGGCAAGATCAACTTCTCTGTATCGCTCATGTTTCTATGTGATTTGTCCTTGAGGATGAATTGGTACTCGTTTAGAGTTGATTCTTGAGTTGAAGAGGCCATTTGCAGTTACAGTTTTGAGTAGAGAGAAAATTAGGGATTTGAGAAGAGAAAAACATTTGTACTTCAAAATCAAATGAGTTCTCTCTCTAGCCTATGTCTCTTTTATATAGCCAAAGAACCTAAAACACAGCATATGTCCTCTCCACAAGCAAAGATCAAAGTGAACTATGAGATTGAACAAAGAAATTAACTGACTTAATAAAGCATTCTGGTTTAGGTGAAAACATATTAAATTAAAAAAACTCTTTAAAGGCAAGATTTTAACTTTAACCGCGAGAAACTTAAACTAACGGTGTTTACTAAGATGAGTAAATACATGTTACCTAAACAAAGTCAGCACATTTATGATTTATCTTTGAATACCTAGGTGCTTTTTGGAAATTTCTTCAAATTGGATTTGCCATGCCAATTAGCTCTTGAGTGTGTAATTGCTCCTTTGCTAAAGGCTTTGTAAAAATTTCTGCGTGTTGCTCCTTCGATGGAACATACTCCAATTTGACATCTCCTCTCTGCACATGATCCCTTATAAAGTGATATCTAATATTGACACACTTCAGTTGCCATGTTAACTGGATTTTTGGATAGGTCAATAAAGCTCTTGTTATCACACATAACTTTGAGATATTTAGACTTTACACGATAATCTTCCAGCTATTATTTAATCCATAGCTGTTGTGCTACGCAACAACCTGCTACCATGAACTCAGCTTCTGCAGTACTCAGTATAATAGAAGTTTTCTTCTTGTTGTACCATGAGACAAGGCATTCTCCAAGGAAATGACATCCTCTTGTGATGCTTTTCCTATTGAGCTTATCCCTTCCATAGTCAGTATCTATGTATCCTCTTAGGGTGAAGTCTGAGCTATTTGAATACCACAACCTTGTATCAATAGAACCTTGCAAAAACTGAAAAATTCTCTTAACGGTAACTAAGTGAGATTCTCAAGGTTCAGCTTGATAACTCGCACAATAGCATATAGAGCATTGAATATTAGGCCTACTGGTAGTTAAGTAAAGAAGTGAACCAATAATACCTCTATTAAACTTACTATCTAAAGCTGTACTAGACTCATCCTTACTCAAGATAGTATCTTTGACCATGGGAGTTGGCATTGGCTTTTGGCATATTTCACTTGGCTAATGAAGATTCCATCTTCACTTTGCTTGATTGTAGCCCAAGGAAAAATTTGAGCACTCCCATCATTGACATTTCAAACTTGCTTTTCATCTGCTTATCGAACTCTTTGCAAAGTCTTTCACTAATTGCTCCAAATATAATATCATCAACGTATATTTGGACAAGCAACACATCATCTTTTCTTCGCTTGGTGAACATAGTTGTATCTGTTTTTCCTCTTTCGTAACTTTTGATGAATAGAAAGTTGGTTAGCCTCTCATACCAAATACAAGGTGTTTGCTTCAATCCCTATAGATATTTCTTAAGCTATAAGCTCTGGATTCTTTGTATCTTCAAATCCAAGAGGTTGACGCACATAAAATTCCTCTTGAATGAAACCGTTCAGGAAAGCATTTTCCACATCCATTTAAAACAATGTAAAATTCATTTGGGAAGTGAAAGCACATAGAATCATGATAATTTCAATTTTTGCTACTAGTGCATAGGTCTTATCATAACCAATCCCTTCTTGTTGATTTTATCCTTGCACAACAAGCATGGCCTTGTTTCTCACAACAACGCCATCTTATTCTTGAATACCCATTTAGTTCTAATGATTGATTTTTCTCTAGGTTTTGGTAGTAGATACTAAACATCATTGAGCTTGAGTTGGTTTAGTTCTTCTTTCATTGTGATTATCCAGTATTCATTACCTTCTCCATCTTCAAACTTCTTAGGTTCAATCAATGAGATGAAAGCTGGATGGCTCATTATTTTGCTGAGCTGAGCTCGCATCATTGCAAGATTATGAACACAATCAACAATGCTTTAAATAGGGTGATTGCAATGAGTTCTAATCTCTCTTGGTAGATTTGGATCTATAATAAAAATCTCCAAATTAGGTTGTTGAGGCTGAGCATAATCTTCTTCATTGAAGTTGATTGAAAGATCTTCATCAGCTTTAACTTCTTAAGAATTTGTCTCTTGTGCTGAGTTGGGTAGCATAGAGAGTGGCATGCTGAGTTGATTTTCTACATTGTTTACTCCTTCTTCATCAGCATCAGAGGCACGTCTACCTACATTGTTAGTTTTATCAAAAACCACATGCATAAACTCCTCTAAAAGATCAATTTTCTTGACATATATTCTATATGCCTTATTGTTAGTTGAATAACCCAAAAATATGCCTTCATCATCCTTCAGATTAAAAACCTAGTTGCTCTTTGGTATTCAAAATAAAACACTTACAGCTAAATGATTTGAGATGACTAATCTTAGGCTTGCACCCTCGCCAAAGCTCATGTGGTGTTTTCTAAATCGAGCCATCTCAACTATTATTCCTTCTTCCTTTCTAAAGCCCCATTATAAGGAGCAGAAAGGTTGTGGTCAATACCATGTGTTGAATAGAAATATTTGAAATGGAAGTTCTCGAATTCACGCTTATGATCACTCCAGATTCTACTAATTTTAATTCCTACTAAATTTGATAAAAGACTCAAAGGTTTCATCTTTACTACTGAGCAAGATTACCCAAGCGAATATCGTGAAGTCATTTACTATAACCAAGGAAAACCTCTTTCCACCCTTACTCATAGATTGAACAGGGACAAAATAATCCCATTGTAGAAGCTCCAATGGTCTCTTAGTTACTATGTTGTTAATTGATCTAAATGATTTTCTATTTTGCTTACCAAGTTGACAAGCTGAGCATAGTCTATTTTTTCAAAGCTGATACTTGGTATACTCACAACTAATTGCTTTTTGGCTAGTTTGGTCAAAATGTTCATATTTATATGACCAAACCTTTTGTACTAAAGCCACGAAAATTTCATCCTTAGAAACAAGATAAACATTAGTGGAGCTACGGGATAAGTCAATCGTATAAACAATATTAACTCTAGGAGCAAAGATTATACTAAAATCAGTGTTATAGTTAGTAATTGAGCAGCCTACTGAGTTAAACTTAACCTTTTTACCTTTTTCACAAAGCTAGCGTACGCTAAGCAAGTTGAACTTCATTTCTTTGATAAGAGATGCCTCTTCGATTAAAGGATACACACCTACAGTGCCACTTCCAATAATCTTGCCTTTTTGGTTATCTCCAAAGCTGACACTCCCATTTCTTTTGCACTCCAATGAGATGAACTGCTTCTCATATCAAGTCATATACCTTGAATAACCGTTATCCGAATACTACATTCTAGTGTCATCAAAGTAGCTCAAGCGTACCTGTAAAATAATTAAGTTTTATTAGGTATCCATGCCTTTAGGTTGGGTCCTTCCTTGTTATCAGTACTTAAGTTACTCTAGTCAAACTCGTCATAGTGACTATTTTTATGCCTACAGATGACAGTGGCATGTCCAGCTTTCCCACAAAAATTGCAGTTGTTGTTGGTTCGGGTTGGCTTGCTTTCCTCTTTGGAAAAGCTTTCTTTTCTTTTTTAGAGTTACTAGTTTTGTTACTCATAGTTGGGATGTTGGCTAGAGGAGGTACCCGTACTTCTTTCAAAGTTGTTAAATCAGCTAGTCAACTCATCTAAATGCTTAGTGAGATTGTTGCCATGCCCCTCATGATGCTTAACTTTTTCTTGAAGAAAGCGAATATCAAGGGATCATGAAGAAACAATGTTTTCCAAATCCTCACATCTCCTCACTAGTTCTATGATGTTTTTCCCTGACTTATTGGTTATTTTCATAACATCAAAAAGTTCTTGGGCAAATTCATTCATGGACAAAGGGAGACCAGGAATTACCTCAGCTTGGGTTTTTTTCCCTTTATTTCTTCTTGAATATGTCCTTTTTGGATTTAGGACAGGATGATTGGATGTGACCTTTCTCTCCATAGCCAAAGCATTTGATATCTTTGCTGTACTCTTTCTTTAGTCCTTCCTCATCTTCTCTCCTATGTTGAGTTGATTTCTTCTTACTGGGAAATTTCCTTTTGATGATTTCTTATCTTTCTTCATAAAGAGCTTGAACTACCTAGTTAACAACGCCATCTTTTCATCTGAATCTTCTTTTGTGCTTTCATCATTTGAATCATCTTTAAGAATAATTGTTATGCTCTCCTTCATCTTTCCCTTGGTTTTCTTCATGTCATTATCGTATTTCTTTAAAGACATGTACTAAGTCATCAAGGTGCCTATTATCTCATCAAGGTGCCTATTATCTCATCAAGGTGCCTATTATCTCATCATAGCTATAGGTCTTAAGATCATGAGCCTCCTTAATCGCACTTTTCTTTACATCCCACTCCTTGGTGAGACTTCTCAAGATTTTCTTCACCATCTCCTCTTTAGTGAAGTTCTTTTCCAATCTCTTGAGTTCATTAATGATGTTAACGAACCTGGTATTCATGGATTAAATACCCTCACTAGCCCCCATCTGAAATAGCTCGTATTCCCTTAATATCAAGTTGATCATGGTCTCCTTTACATTGTCAGTCCCCTCATAGGTAACTATAAGCTTCCTCCATACCTCTTGAGCAGTCTCACATCCAGATACCCTATTAAACCCTAATAAGTCTAACTCATAATGTAAGTAATAGATAGTTGCTACATTCTCTTTGAGATGCTTTGGTTCAGCATCATCATCTTCTTTTAGATCAACAGGTTCTTGCTACCCAAACCTCATAATAGTAGGAATTTGAGAGCCTGGTTTGATAAAAAGCAATGCTTTCATGCTTTGCTATTGAATGGAGTTTTTCATGTTATTTTTCCAAAATGAATAGTGTTAGCCATAAAAAAGTGGAGGTCTTGTTACAGATATTCCTTCTTTAAGGAGTGTCATCTACTCGTGACCAGGGATATAAGAAGGATTATCATAAGCCATTGGATATTTATACTCAAGAGTGTGAAGTCATAAGTTGAGCAACCTCTCTGATACCACTTCCTGCTTTGTATAGCAGTTAGAGGGGATGCATGGTGATTTAACTTGTCTTTCGATGATTTAAAATTCTTTGCCAAGTTAAGTTTAATGTATGCTGATATAAACGTGCTATGTGCAAAATTGACTAAAATTGCAAACAACTCAGCTTGAGCTGACCTTAGTTTGTTCACAAATCATGATGAGTAAATTCGCACTCAGCTCAAGATGGGTTTTCAAGCAAAATGAAATAGAGGCAAGTGGTGATATATGAGCAAGACTGTTAAAGATAAAAGATAACTAGAAGGATAGAATACACCTCGATTTATACTAGTTCGGCCCCTAGCCTACCTCTAGTCCTCGGATACCTTTTCTAAGCTTTAATCCACTAGTATTCCTTCCTTTAATAAGGTGGAGATGATTTTGACAACGGGTAGACTTACAAGCTAGTACCTTTCAAGCCTAACTACCACTCAACTTAGTTTGAGTACCATTCCCAAACTAATCTCACACAAATTGAATGAATTTGAATGCACAATAGGAAACACAACTTATACAGTGTTGGTTCCTTTTTAAATGATTGACTTAGCTAATATCTAAGTCTATTAGATTTCTCTCTATGTTTGCTTTGAGATTGCTGGATTGGAATTTTAAAGATTGTGATTGCTTTGACATAGTTTCAGCTCTTTAGAAATCCAAGTGATTCACCATGTTGTAAACGTCTGCTCCATTCTCTACTTATACTTGTAAAATCCTAGATGTTGTTATTGCAATTTCTCATCTTGACTTTA
This sequence comes from Euphorbia schlechtendalii, assembly GCA_949673415.1. Classification (NCBI taxonomy): domain Eukaryota; kingdom Viridiplantae; phylum Streptophyta; class Magnoliopsida; order Malpighiales; family Euphorbiaceae; genus Euphorbia; species Euphorbia schlechtendalii. The sequence goes on from CATIWQ010516872.1 coordinate 13,229, forward strand.
GCTCTCAAATATCTTCTCTTCATAGCTTCAAATACTATCCATTTGAATCAGATTTAAAGATGGTTAGAGACATGAATTTTTTCTGTTGAGGAGTGATATTAATCTAATGATTATTATATCATCAATGACTCTTTTCCTTCAAGCAATGCATGTGAGAGAGGGTGCGCGAGATGCAATGTGTAGAAATATGACTGATTGCTTTTGCTAATGTTGTAGTTGGCGCCACGATGCTGTAAAGTGATGAGTGGTCAGATGATTTCTTTTTACTTACCTTTTTGTGAAAACATCCCCATATTCCATAATGACACCTTTTTGTAGTGAGGATCACTTTGTTATTCTTTTGTTTTCAGCACTAAATCTTTTTTGACACTTGAAAAGTATCAACTATGAATATTTTGTCTTTACAGAAAAATTAAAGGTAACAACGTGAAATATTACTTAGCATCACATAAAGTAATCAGCTTTCGCTGAGCATAACACACAAAAGAATTTAGTTTTTGCTGAGCTATATTGCATAAACCTTGAAGCAAAGATACTCAGCTTGGCAACCCTTGAAACACTAAGCCTGTATCAAGCTGAGTTGTTTTACCACAAAACTAACTCAAACTGACTACTTAATTAAGAGTATACTTAATACCTAATTAATTTCACTATATGATCATAAGGTTTTGACTCTACTAATTTTGAGGGCTTATATTCTGTAATGAAGCCAAAAACCTTATTCCCCACCTTTCTATTGATAAGATAGAAGTTCAAAATATGAATAGGTGTTGTCAATACCGCTTATCAAATAGAAAAATGGTGACCACTACAAGTATACAATTTCGATGAAGATTCAAAAGATATCGATCCCATGGGGAAGGGATTATTTCTAAAGACCAACAAGAGTTACGGGGTAAAGAAAATATGGAATTTGTATTGGAGGGGTTTGGATGATAGATGGATGAATGGATAGATGTATGAATAGAATAGAGAATATGTAAAATATAGAGATATTCCTACGAATAAGTTTAACAAAGAAAAACATGCAAAATCATCAAGAATATTTCGTACACTAGATAACTTAAAAAAATAAGGTTCTAGATGCCCCAATATTCAATAATTCACCGTAGAGCAACACATGAGATGACTTTTCTAAATCTAGGGTAAACAAATTATGCACTTATAAGAACCTGGATAACAATATTACTATGCTTAGTAAGGGGTGCTCTCACATAGCCATATTTAGCAAGTTACCACTCCAAAATGTTGGCTCACTAAATATCGTTATAATCATAGATCCAATGATTATACACAATCTTGTTAACCCAGAAATCACTCTTAAAGTTAACTCGAAAGCATATAACTTGATTAATATAAATGAGAAAAACTAATTACTCGTTATGACACATAGACATATCATAAACTTCGAAATAGAAAGTATAAGCAGAAAACAAAGTAAAGTTTTAAGGTATGCAAGTGAAAGATAAAGTTGATCAAACTATATCCACTCTTTTATGGGAGTCTCAATTCCCGCAATTCCTGCGTCTACTTTGAATTTGGTCTCGACTCGTACAGAACCTCTGCTATGATACTATTCTTTGTGAATCTTGAATAAAAGAATGTTCACAAATGAAAACTTTTATTGATAAGTGCTTTGCAATTACACTTATACAGCAAATGCTTGAATTTGTGTAGAAATATAGTGATCGAAATAGGAATCGAATCACTTATAAATTTTTCTTGCTAAGACTTTGAACTTAGAGAAATCTAGATATTACACTCTCTATCTATACATGCACACTATCATTCAATGCCTTCTAATCATGCCATAACCATGCATCACAATGCCACAATGCACCACCCACAAAATTATGGAGTTTGGAGCCCTATTTATAGAGTGTGAAGGGTTGCAACTATCCAAATGAAGAGTCGTGTCCATTTGCGAAGAGTTGCATCACTTCAATATGATTGGATGTAAAGATTCATCCTCATCTACAATGGAAAGGTACCTTTTCATGATTGGTTGACTTTTAAAAGGTTTCTTTTCGGTTGGTAGTTGATGGCGGCTGATTGTTCTTATCCGATGGTTGAAAGAAGAGACAAGTTATCAAAAAACCGTCAAGGTCTTGATCGTGAATGTATGTCATGACCTTGAATACTTGGTTGGCAACTTTCTATTGTGAAGTTTAACAAGTCATGAACGCAATATATGTGTCACGATCATGACATGCCTTTTGCACATGATTTTTCTTTGCGATTTCTACCGTTCTTTAACATCTTCGATCCTTTGCCAATTCCTTAAGTTCCACGCATCTTTTTGCACCTTTTTCACTCTTTTCCCATAGAATTCCACTTTTTTTCATTTTATTTTCAAGATTTACCAAGTTTCTTTATTTGCATAAAAAACAACTACATACCACGTGAAATATTTTATATGAAGTATAAAATGAAACAAAACCATATCATTTAATGATTGAAAATATCATGATAATAAGTGTAATTATACACTTATCACACCCCCACACTTAACTTTTGCCTTGTCCTCAAGATAAACACAACAGAAGTGTATAAATTAAGTATTCAAGTTCGTACCTCATTTGGCGAAAGACTATTGTAGTGAGTACCACATTTCCATGTTGCAAAAGATTCAAGTAAAAGTTCAAAATTTCCCACAAATTAGTAATGTGCAATTTATATAGTTTAGTTGCATACATTTGCTCTTAATGGAGGGTCAACCGAATTGCGTCTTCATATAAGTGTTATATGCTTACTCAAAATATTACCTTATCTCAAGTATAGTATAAAGTATAAAGGATAAAAGGAGAACACTTTGGAAAGTTTGATCTCAAGGCATTTTTAGGTAACCTAGGATGCTAAAAACACTCTTAGTGGTTGCATTTTATGCTCCACACAACTCTCCCCTTTTTTTAGTGGTTGCATTTTATTCTTCATACCACTTTCTCTCATTTTTTTCTTTTAAGCATATGTTTTTGAAGTACAGATTTGTACTTTGCACCCATTTTTCATGCTATGATACTTTTCTTTTTTTCACTCATTGAATGGTTGTAGTTTCTGCTTCGTACCATTCCTCACCGTTTGCATAACTCATTGGTTATCTTCTCTTTCTTTTGATTTTTCTTTCAATACCCTCATCCTTTATTAATCACTTTCAAAGTATTATGGCTATAGTTTCCCAACACTTTCAGCACACTCAATACTTATAGGTTTTATTCGAGAATAACATATAAAACTCATAGTAAGAACACTACTAGATATTACTCCACTTAAACTTATCGGTAGCATTAAACTAAAACTATATAACTTATACTAATTCATGTTGCATTGAAATATATATCAAAACTTACTTTGAATGTTGCTTTTGAATGTTACTTAGAACTCATCCTTGCCAAATGCGAAATGTTGTGCGAAAAAGCTCACACTCTCAATGTGTGGTCATACTCGAAACATTTAGTTCGAAATATGCACTAACATCAAACTTGAAATACCTAACACTCAAAATAACCTTAAAACATATGTTAGTATAATATAGGTATGGATAATGTATAAATAACATAAAATCAAGAAAAATTTTCAAATTCTTCTATTTTTTCATTTTATTTAATTTTTTTTTGGATTTTTGGGATTATTTTTACAAACACCCCGCCACACTAAAGAACATAATGTCCTCATTTTGAGAGACTTTATTAAAAATGAAAATCTAAACTTAATCACACACAACTGAAAAGAAAATAAATAAAAGAAAAAGAATTTGAACCCTGTTTTATTCATCAAAACTTGAATCTGGAGGACTCGGTGAGATTTTCAAATTCTGCATTTTCAAGTATGTATTCAACTTGCGGTTCAATGAAATGTTGGATTTTGTTAGTTGACAAACATCTTACTGTATGGAGGTAATGTCTAGGCATGGTTGGTTGACATCTTTCATGAACTTTCCTTGCCATGTATCATGTGTACTTCTGGAGGCTTGTCTTGAACCACTACTTCTGAATTAAACTTCTTCAACATCTTCATCTTGTTGGTTTTCTCAAGAAGTGGATCCAATTGTCGGTCTAAGCTTCCTTACCCTTACTCCATATGGTAGAAACAAATTTTTTGTCATCTTCTTTGACCAATCCTACTCTCTTCATATATACTCCTCCCATAAAGTTAAATTTCTCTCTTGGACTATATTGATATGGTAGTTGGTTCTTCGCACCCAAAATAATTCTGCAAATGGTGTTTGCACCTCCAACTCTAGTCTTTTTGTGTGTAGTCAGACTAGTGATGGACTCTAAAATATACATCAGAAACTTTGGCCATAATTGCGAGCGCACTCCAATATTACCAAGTCGTTCATCGACACTTTAGTAGTTTCATGTCGGAAGAAAAGACTTTGAGAAATAAACTTGTGAAGGTATAGAAGACTGTTACTCAGAATATTCTTATTAGACGAGTTTTTGATATCGAATCGATCCAATCCCATCAACTCAATCCAAACATCCGTTAAATCATAAACTTCATCTTTTTCAATCTCCTCATAAGTTCCTCCAAAACTGAACCATTTAATTAAATCCATCGAAGTGAACTTATATTCTTCTCCTCCATTCATGAATTTCCTTTTCCTAAAGTTCCCATCTTCCGCAACAGTAACCAAAAATTTGAGGACCCATTCCTCGATAAAAGGAAAATGCATATTCACAAACTTCTCCAATCCAAATAGCGAAAAATACTCCTCTACTT
>CATIWQ010516897.1:0-26073 GCA_949673415.1 Euphorbia schlechtendalii
GACAAAGATAGACAAACAGTCAGAAACAGATCAACATGGATAAAACTGTTAACACATTTCATACCAAGCATCCCACACCAGTGCCACTAGCACCCGCACTAGAACCACCATCAACTCCTTGACCCCTAACTCGAGAAGAGGGTCATACCCCCTCGAGCTGAGTCGGTGGGTGAAGCGGGAGCAGCCTCTCCCGAATGAAGGCCTCATAGTCACCACACTGTCCTGAGAGCCTCATGCCATGCTCCTCAAAGAATAGCTGCTGCTCCTCGGGATAAGTAATCACCAGGTGCGCCTAAAATAGTCCGGTGGGAGGCGCAGGTGGAATGCCCCTATCAGACATTGGCATAGTTAGCCAGAACTGAATATGCTCACCCAAGTACCACTCATAGGTCCTGAGCCCCTTAAGGATGAAGCGATGGTGGTCCACATCTCACTGGATCTCCTTCGCCATATGATAGCTCGGGAGACCCTGCCACGGTTTGCGCTCCACTTGAAAAGAAAGAATAACAAAGTCAGAATAAGTTTAAAGATAAAAGGTGATCATGTCCATCGAAATGAGATCCATCACCTGCTCAAGAGTCAGTCCACAAAGATGTTGATAGTAATCAGTAGAACCCAAAATATCCCCCTCGAAAGATGAATAGATCCGGGCCATACACGGAGCACCCTCCGGAGCATCAGCAAACTGCGGGCGGGGAGGAAATGATAAAAGAAGGCCCATGCCTACAAAATAAAAGGGGTTAGTTAAGGTTAATCAATCAAAAATCGACATACACAAATCACAAAGTAAGTAAACAATACCTGAAGAACCATGGGGTAGCAACGCAACGCTCATAAATGAATCCGAATAACCAAGTCAAGGGCAAAATAAGTCTGCGCTAAGATCGCCCATGGCCAATTAAGGCCTCTAACTCCGTCCAAGTCCACCAATGGCTCAATAAACCCATCGTTGATCTCGATGTTCGAGACCGAGAAAAATGTTACACTCAATAAGATGGCAAAAAATGAATGGACGTACTGTGGAACCTCAGCCTCGGAAACAGATTGTCGACTTGTCCAGTAATTAAACAACATACTGTAACTCAAGGCCCGACCCTTGGGATCAACACCAAGCATGTCTCTGACGCGACGGTAAGCCGTGGGAGCCTTGAAGAATCGCTCCAAGAAGGTGTCAAATTGGATCACAGTACCAGTCCAAGATAGACCGGTGATCGCCATGATATCGGAAGGAGTGATGGTAACCTCCCCGATCGGAAGATGGAAGGTGTGCGAAATCTCACACCACCTCTGAGCCAACGTAACCGATATCCCACATGGTAATAATGTAGGCCGTAAGGATCGGGCCAGAGAACCAAAACCGGTAGCCTCGATGGCCCAAAAGCTCGGGGTGAGAAGAAGTGTGATAATACACATTAGTAGGACAGTGTGGGGGACTGCAAAACAAATCAAATAATACGTTTATTTTTAATTAAACGTAAAAAGCTACGAGAAAAACACAAAAAATATTTTCTTTCAATTTCTTTTGAATAATTTAAATCCAAAACACATTTGAATCTTAAATCTTGATTATTTTCAAATCATTCTTCTTCTTACATTTCTCAAAAAAAAAGAAAAAAGTCCTCAGATATTCTCGGGTCTAAAACAAATTTAGAACCCGAGTCTTATTATCTTTTGGATAAATATTTTCTTCCAAGTTTTTTCCGGATCCAAAAGATGTTTAAACTCCGAGCTTTAGTTATTTTCCAATCTCTTTTTCACCTAAAAAAATAAATAATAAAAATAATAAATAAAAATATACAATAATTACGTAGAGGAATGACCGAGGTCCCGAGAGGCGCCGCTAGAAAAATCTGGCGAGCCCTCGGGACCCCGTCAGGCATCTCTGACGAGGGCCCTAAGGACCCTAGCCAAAGACTCTGGAGAGGGCCCTAAGGACCCTAGCCCGAGACTCTGGCGAGGGCCCTAAGGACCCTCGCCAGAGACTCTTGCGAGGGCCCCAAGGTACCCTCACCAGAGAGTCTGGTGAGGGCCTTTTAGGACCCTTGCCTGAGAGTCTGGCGAGGGACCCTTAGGGCCCTCGCCAAGAATTTTGGGGAGGGTCAGGCCCTCGCGCGATTTTCTTGGTCTTCGCTGGAAAAATTTCCAGCGAACCTGAATTTGTCTTGTTTTAATTTTTTTCTAGGCTAAAATTTCACGACATGGTTCAAGGATCAATTCCAATCTAGTTCCTAAGCAAGATAAAATCGCATTAAAAATGGTAAATAAAAATGTTTTTAACAAATATCTCGTTCCGGGAAAGGTGAGGTTGAGTTGGAAAATCAGGATCCAACGTCTCTATTGGAGAAGTAACTGTAAACCCCAACATAGTGCTGCTCATTGCCAAACCGTATGCGGCGTCAATATCGATAGAAAATACACCAGGATTTTCAGTAGGCTTAGGAGTGAGGCTAGAGGTGAAGCGGAGTGGCTTGCTAGTAACCTTTGACAACATGTTTGTTAGAGAGAAGTGAGAGTTAGAGTGCTTAGAGAGAGAGACGAAGATTATGAAAAGTGAATGAATAAAGAAATGGGAGCCCTATTTATAAAGAAAATAAGTGGGCCCCACCTATCTATTTTATTATTTTACAATGGGAGCCTCCTAACACTACAGAACGATACACGGGATATCCCCAATATTCCTCAAACTCATTTAAATCATTTATTCCTCAATGTTTTAATTTTTGATTGAAGGGGAAAAATTTTTGCTCCGCATAAAGTCAATCAAATAATCAAATCATTCATCATGAAATATTTATTAATATTATTTTTCATGATTTGCCATAGAGAACAAGTCAACATCCTAGTAAGGAAATTCAAGATCGCCTTTGAAACAAATTTAGGCACCTATGTCCAATCGTTCCAAGAAGCACAAGATAATTGCAACCGAGAAAAAAAATGTTGACAATAATGGGGACATCGTAGAAAGAAACGGTAGACCCGCCCACAAGGGGCACTAAGTACCTAAAGGATTCCGAAAAAAGAAACGGACAACCATACGAAGACACATCGCTAGAAAGGAAGGCCTATTTTATCACCAATTGGGAACAAAAAATCACCAACCAAACCTGTCAGGTATTCTCTTTTATCCCTACCCTCGTTTCATGTGATCATACTGGTTATACAACTAGTGATGATCACACAAGGGGCAGTTGTGAGCAGGTGATTTTGTACTAGCTCACGAGTTTAATGATGATGGCTTCTCGGGATTTTATCCTTGAATCATATAATTTTCGAGTATCTAGATGTATCCAAATAGGAATCCTCCTCGTCTCTAAATTTAGAAGGATGTTATTTAATTTTACTCAGAAATTAATTATATATATATATATATGAAAATACATAAAAAAAACAATAATAATAAAAAAAATTCAATAAACAGAAACCCGAGGGAGACTGAATCCCAGGTCCGAGGCAGGCCTCGCCATATAATGGGGTTTAGAGGGGCGAGCCTCATCGAAACACCTTGGAAAGGCAGCCTCGCCAAGGACTTGGCGAGGCAAGCCTCGCCAAAGTCCTTGCCGAGGGCTCGCCAAAAACCCGGCGAGGGGCCTCGTTAAACTTTTTTCCGACGATACCCTAGTCGGAAAAACTTACCTTTTTTAGAATTTCGAGATTTCTCCTATAAATAGTCGGGTCTTTTTCGATAATCAGGACTCTGAAAAATTTACAGACACAATATAGCTTTTAGAACTTTTTCAATTTCCAAGAATTAAACGAACATTTTTGGACTTTCACAACAACTTTTACCTAAACAAAAGGACGAGAGGATTTTCAATGGCCGATTGGATATCTTTGAAGTGGATACCTTCCGTAAGGGTAAGCCTCTGAGTTCTTAGAACTGCAATTTCCGTGCTTTTGGTATTCTTCTTCTTCTTCTTATTTCATTTTTGAACCTAGGATTTTTATTTTATTCAAATGTTGTAATTCTTCATCTATTTTTCTTTATTAAAAGGAGATGTATGTTAGAATATCCCCACAAAGGAAATAAAACATATTCCCGGATAACAGCCCTCACCAATTTACCATGCGAGCAATTTCATTAATTAAAATGAGCAACCAACGAGCTAATAAAACAAACTGTTTTATTTAAATAACAAACACATTATCGCGATTGATTTTTTTAGGCCACACGGGCCTCGCTAAATCCAAAATCGAACATATATGTGATATCCCCTGTGCTAACCCTTGTGGATGCAGGTTAGATGTATGTTTAGGATTTTAATTTTCCTTCAAGTATCACAATTTTTTTTAGGAAATATAATTAATAAGTTAGCGGGTGGTTGCATCCCCCGATTTTTGAAAACTTGTAATCTTTATTTTTCGCATTCCCTTTCTGTATTTACTTACTACTTTGTGGATGGTTAATTATTTCGCCTTGTGGATGGTTTATTATTTTCGTCATACGTGAATCACGCATTTAAAATAAAAAATGACCTAAGCGCGAATGTACACAATTAAGAGTATACGGTTTTCTGTAGATGTAATATAATGTGATCTAATGAGAAATAAGCAACTTATCCCGGACCCGAATCTTTGTGTCTTAGTGGGTCATTCCTCGGACGTTAAGCCTCACAGGACTCTAATTCCTAGAAAGAGCTAATCCAGGTGGCGACTCCACACTAAGAGATGGCGGATTCGGGTTCGAACCAATCTAAAACTTTTTTCACTCTCTCTTTCAACCTTTTTTTTCCGCGTCCCTGACCCGGTGCACCTTTTTTTCAAACACCCCGGTGGACCATGCCTCTCATCTTCCACGTGCTCTTGGCCCACCGCTCCGTGTCGCCCGCTCACAAATTAATCCACGCGGATCTTCATCGACCAAAACCTCATTGAGGTAGTAGAACCCATTAGTAGACAGCAACTGCTAGACCGCTCGAAGACCAACCCAAAAATATAAACCTCTTTTAATTAGACTTGTTAATGACCAACCGAAAAATATAAACTAAGAAGGCTCACTTCAAATAGAAAGAGCCTTCTAAAGAATTCTTTGTTGTTTGGAGAAACCGGTGAAGGATCTCGCACAATGCACGACAAAGAAAGAGATGTTGAACTTAGAGAGAAAAGCTGAGCAGAAGTGTATAAAATGAAGAGAATGGGAGAGGGGGAGTGTTTGAATCCCCCTAAAACTCAATGTGGGATGGGAATATTCCCATCCCAGAAGCGGGTTAATCGAGTAGGTCACTTGGACCCGCGGGCTAACCCGCGGCTCCCTTTCACAAGGTAAGCCCTCAACTCGCAAGCCTATGTAAGCAGGCTTACCCCCCGCGTTAGTGGCTTGCAAGCTTTTCAGTTAGTGGGGCAGCCGCATAGGCCCCACTCTGAACATCTTAGGTTCGTTTGGGGCCCACTCGCTACAAGTAAATTTCCCTTGCCCTGCTCTAAGCAATTTTCCCTATTTTCTCTTTATTCCCTTTAATTATTAATTTGGTCAAACCAATTAATAATTCTTCTAATGAATTCGATAACAAATATTCTCGGTATAGACCCGGTGTATAGGTTCTTAACTTAGTCCGGTAAAGACCCAAAGTGTATGTCCTCATAGGATCCTAAAGTATAGAGCCGCTAGAGGGTAACATAAACTTAGCTTCCCATCCGGGAACCTTTAGGCTAAGTGTTCCAGATTGATATGGAACCTGATTGCTCTAGACAATCAAATGGGTTTTCTAGCAAAGGTGTATGATCCCCCGATACTTTGAATGTCATGTGCTAATGACTTGATCCGGTTCGGTAGTAGTAACCAATACAATACACTCCTTCCATCAGGTTAAGTATCATCTAGTTTATTGAGCTCGGATTAAGTGTCAGCTCATGTAATAGCCGTAGCTATCCTAGAATTAGACTTGTTCACGAAGAACACCATTCGCCATTATATATTAAGATTGATTCGAAATCAATCTTACACTCTGATTAAAGGTTTATTAGTGTGTCACTTCAACAAGGGGCCCTAAGGTACATTCCCGTTATATCACTATATCAAGAGCGGTGGATGCTATCTTGACTACTCGGCTTACCAACATATAATCATCACTATACCAGTAATCACCAGTATCGTCTTGATAGCCAGGGTATGAATAAGTATGACCCAAAGTATAACAACTCCTATATAAGGTAACTAGTATCTCAAGTCTGAGGATACTTGTACTGCTACTGCAATAACACATGACACCAATACATGGATATAGTTATTTTCGAGTGTCTATCTTATAGAGGTCTCTAATGTATTACCCGAATACATTCATGTGTTAACTCAAGGTACCACCTTCAGCTCGTGAGATCGGTTGCTTGGATCTAATCCAAGGAGTAAGCCTACACATGCTAGTCTGTCCATTCGATTAATGTCCAGTCTCAATGAAACTATGATTAGGGATATTTAGACTATTCATAGTAACATGTATGTGCAGTTCTCACACCACATAGCTCCCACTTTGTCCTCATACTTTTATGCTATGAAGTAATCATGGACTTTATCTCATCAATGCGTTTATATATACTACTATACATATATGATACCAGCAAGATACATGAATAAATTGAAAATACTGATAAGCAACAAAGGTTGCTTAATTATTATTAATAATAATCCAAAACAGTTTGTACATTATAACTAATTAAGATATATTGCCCTAATTAGCTCTAGGACATACATCATGTCTAACAATAGCCACCCAAGAGAGGGCATGTGGTAGTCCTAAAAAGAGTTAAATGGCCAGTATTCCCCTATATAAGGGCATACATCATCATGAAAGGTTATTAATTCTCTTTTCTACTAATCCATATATATTATTCATCATGCATCATCCTCACTTAGGCATTGGAGCGGCTACACAGATAAGCCCCGACCTATCTCTCTATCACCTTTTTTATCTTGTAGGCTGGCCTCTTTTGGATTACTCAATATCATGTGGTGCAGTAAGCATGGATCGTAACTCTTTAAAGTCTTTTCCGATTTCAATTGTTCTCCCACTTCAAAATAATCGTGTAATTAAAAAGCAAAACTAATTTCCAATGGATACTAAAAAATACATTAAAACAGCTAGTCATCCAACTTGTAAGGCCTAGAAAATGATCCCGATGTCACCCAAAAGCATCTTGGAGTAACTTCTATGCCCCCACTAGGGTTTTCACTCCACAAACCATTGTTGGGTGTAGGAAAAAGCTTGGGGGTATCAACGAAACACAAGAAATGAGCAAGAGTTGATGCTAGACTATTCTAGTTAAGAAATCATGTTCATACCGATCTTAGAGGAAATGGACCAACTGTTTGAGATGTGTCAACAAGAAGGCACTCCGGTTGAGACTAAGCTCAAGGCTTATTCAACCAAATGAATGCTAGAATGGAGCAGATCCTCGCAGGTTAAGAAAGGCTTTTGGGATTAGAGAGGAGGCTTTTCTAAAAAAATTCTTTCAACTCTAGATCCCACAATAGTCACCCTCATTCTTGAAGCCTTGTCTATAAGAGAAGCAAATTGTCATCGCAAGCCTCTCAATAAAGGGATATGATGATCTTTGGGGCCCCCATGGAGAGAGTAAAGTGGAATAGAGAGAGATCTTGAAGCCCCATAAAGTCACAAAGATGAGAGAGATCCCATAGAGAGCTCCATCCTGAACCAAGTCAACTGCAAAGGGAGGAAAGGGAAGCTTCACACCAGGATAGGCACTCGACCAAATCATAGATCAAATTAAGGGTTATTGAGGAGCCAGAGGTTTGGATCTTTAGAAGGGAATGACCTACTGTTGAATCCAAGTTAATAGTACTTCACTATACTTAAATATTTTGGAAATACCAAACTGACTAGGATAGTGGAATTGATTGAGTACCAAGTAGAATCTTTATTAATCAAGTTTACTTGAGATTATTTAAGAGAAAACAATTCAGTTCACCAAATGATTAATAAAGTAATGTCTTAGTGAAAGAAAAGCTGAGTCAGCCTAGTATTACATAGTTTATTTATAAAAGCTGAGTTCTTTCGACACTTAGAGAAATATATGACACAAATGTGTTTAATGGTTTCTGTGAGGAACAAAATATTCCTTTGGTGCTTTTCAGGAGAAAAGGTGTTGAAACTAAAGAAGATATTCAAGTGGACCTCACAAATAAAAGGTGTCAGTATAGAATGTTGGAGAATCCTCACTAAAATCCAAGATTAAAGGAATCCTCTAACATGCACCATTTCTTAGTATCCCAGCACCTCTACAATGTTAACAAGCCAACCATTCACAGAATTCCATGTTGCATTTCGCGCACCTCTCTATCAAAACAGATTGCTTGAAGGAAATAAGTTTTTGATGCATTAAGTTTAACGGATTAATCTCGTGCCTCAACGTTCGAAATCTTTATCTTTAAACATCCTAGAATTTGTTTCAAACTGGAAAATTTGAAAGATATGAAGAGAAGAGAAATTGAAGTATATGTTAAAATGAGAAGTTTGCAATGGCTACTTCAAAGAGCTTCAAGTATAAATAGAAGACTGAAGCAGACGTTCAAACTTGGCGAATCACCTCGAATTTCTTAAAGAGCTGAAAGTCTGTTCAATCATTCCTAGGTTTTAAAACTTCCAAATCAAGCAATCAAGAAAATGCAAACTGTCCAATCTATTTGTAATAGAGAGATAAAACTTGAGATTTAACATTGTAAAGGATTTAACATATCTTATAAGTTGAAATCCTCTATTCATAATTTCTTTAGAAATCTTAGTGACAGTTTGGGAAGGGTACCCAAACTATGTTTGAGTGGTAGTTAAAAAGGAAGGTACTATCTGTAATCATGTCTACTTGCTATAAATGCTTCTTCGCCCGGATTAAAGCTTGGAAAAGAATTCAGGGATTAGAGGTAGGCTAGGGGCCGAACCAGGATAAAATATCAGGTGTTAACTTTCTAACCTTTGTCGATTGTCTTTATCACATTTTCTCTCATTCATCATTCTCTTAATTTACAAGTTTTTCTTGAAAAATCAATCCGAGCTGAGTAAAGTGCTCAACTACGATTGAAGATAAACTGTGCCAGTGAAGCTGAGTAGTTTATAGTTTTTAGAACCAGCTCAACACGTTTCACTTAGCATGCTTCTAAAAACTAACTTGGAAAAGAATTTTTATAAATCTTTAAAAAACCTAAGTAAAAGCATTCACCCCCCTCAGCTGTTTATATTAAGCCATTTTAGACCAACAATTGGTATCAAAGTAGTGCTTATCTTATAAACTAATCATCTTTGAGTTAAAGATCCAAAATAGCATATAACAATTATATCTCTTACTCAGGGTAGAAGATACTTCTTAAAGAAGGAATATCAATAACTAGGCCTCCATTATTTGATGGTAATCATTAGATGTTTTGGAAAAACCGCATAAAGAACTCTATATAGTCACAAAGCATGCAAACATGGCTCACTATAGAGCTTGGACCCAGAATTCCTACCATGGTTAGGAATGGGGAACGTGTCCCAATTGATCCATAGGATTATGATAATGCTGACTTGAGGCTTCTCAAGGAGAATGTGGCAACCATCATTTACTTACATTGTGCACTAGATCTTACAAAATTCAACAGGGTCTCAAGTTGCGAGATAGTATATGAAATTTGGAAGAAGCTGGAGATTACCTACTAGGAGAATGACAAGGTCAGAGAGTCCTAGATCATCCTCATGCTTAGGGAATATGAGCTATTCCAGATGGGTGCTAGCGAGGGTATTCCATCCATGAATACCATATTCATTAACATTGTTAATGAATTAAAGAGATTAGACAAGGAGTTCACCGAAGAAGAGCTAGCGAAGAAGATTCTCCGTGTTCTCACTATTGAGTGGGATGTTAAGAAGAGCGCGATCAAATAGGTTCATGATCTGAAGACCTATAGCTATGATGAGCTCATAGGTACCTTGCTAACTCAGGAAATGTCCCTAAGGAAATATACTGATGACTCCAAAAGGAGTAAAGGTAAGGAGAGAGAGGGAAAAGCCATTATCTTACAAGCTGATTCATCTGACGAATCATCAAGCAGTGATTAGGATGAGAAAATGGCCCTTTTGACTAGGCGTTTTAAGAGCTTCATGAAGAAGGATATGAAGCTCAAAAAGAAGAAGTTTCTTGCTAAAAATAAGTCAACTCGACATTGGCGTGGAGCTGAGGAAGGACCCAAGAAAGAACACAGCAAAGATATAAAGTTTTTTGGTTATGGTAAAAAAGGCCATAGTCAATCATCCTATCCAAAGACCAAGAAGGACAGATACAAGAAGTGCTTTGCAAAGAAGAATGAGGCACTTGCTACCACCTGGAGTGATTCTGAAGAATCTTTATCATCTGATAAAGAAGTAACAAATTCTGCCAACCTCTGCTTAATAATGATAAAAAATGAAAGGGGTAAGAGCTCAACATCTACTTCCAAGAGTAATCAATCCATTGTTGACTTTAAAGCTGAGCACTATAAAGGGAAGAAATCACAAGATGAGGTACATCCTGAAATCCCTTTGTCCATTGAAGAGTTCACCCAGGTACTCTTTGATGTTATGAAACCTACTGTTAAAATAGGGAAAAACATTAAGGAGCTAGTGAGGAGAAGTGAAGATCAGGAAGACACTATCACTTCCTTGTCTCTTGATTAGGGATGAAAACAGGTCTTAATGGAGCGGGTAATGCATTTCCCATCTCCATACCCATTAAGGTTTTGGGGAAAAAATATTCTCCGTATCCATATCCATATTTTTATCCATTAGTGATTCGAGGATAATTTTTCCTCCATTTCCTTATAGGAGATTCTCCATCAGGTATCGGGTATTCTCCATTTCCCCATTAAAATAAATAATATGTAAATATTTTCAAAGTTTCATACAATAAAATTTTTTGAATCATTACTTAAAAATATTATGTGATCAAATTGTTTCAATGTTTAATGCTAAATAATTTTGAAGTCTTAAAATATAATTTAAAAAGTTTATCATATTACATAATAAATCCTAAGAAAATAAACATCAAACTTGAGATGTAATGTTCAACATTCAAAATAAGAGTATAGATAAAAGCATCAAAATCAACAATATTTGGTTCAATTCCACGTTGCTCTTTCATTTATGTACATAACCTTTAGGGTTGCAATGTTTGTAAAATAAAAAAAAAGACTTGGAATAAGTCCATATCCATATGCTATATAATATAAACTATAATTTTTATAAAATATAGAAAATATTTGGAGGTTTTGGGAATAATTCGAGAAATATTTGAAGATTTTTCAATGGTGGTATATCGGTGTCAGGTTCGGGGATTTATCGGATTAGGGAGTGCATTCCCCATTCCATATCCATTAAGGTTTCGGGTATGAAAAACTCTCCACTCCCTACTCGTGGAGAATCCTTATCGGGGATTCTCCATCCTTATCGGAGCGGATCTCCCTCGGATTCAAAGATTTGGAGCCCCATTTTCAACCCTACTCTTGATATCCACTTTCTTCAAGAAAAAGTTGAGTATCATGAATGTCAAAGCAATAAGCTCACTAAGCAATTAGATGAGTTGACTGCTGAAATAATAACTTTAAAGGAGAAACTGGTTCCTCCTCTAGCCAACAGTCAAACTTTGAGTAACCAAACTCACAATTCTAAGAGGAAGAATTCCTCTAAAAAGAAGAAAGAAAGCCAGCCCAAAGCTAAGCGGTGCATGGCTTTTATGACAAAGCTAGACATGCCACAATTCTCTATAAGCATAAAAATGGTTACTATGATGAGTATGACTGGTTTAATTTAAGCACTAATAACAAAGGAGGACCCATCTCAAAAGCATGGGTACCTAAGAAAACACAATTGTTTTGCAAGTGAGCCTAAGATCCTCTAATGACTCTAGAATGTGGTATGTGGATAGCGGATGCTCTAGGCATTTTCATTAAAGCGCATAAGGAATGGAAATATCATTTTCAGAGATAACTAAAATGGTAAGATTATGGGTTATGGCACTGTTGGTGTCTCTCCTTCAATCAAAGAGGTTTCTCTAGTCAAAGGACTCAAGTTCAACTTGCTTAGTGTAGCCCAGCTATGTGATTAAGGTAAGAAGATTACATTTGGCTCAATAGGTTTCTTAGTTATTGATTGTAAGACTAACTCAACTATACTTTTTGCTCCTAGAATTAACAATGTGTATATGATTGATTTATCCCCGAGCTCTCCTAATGTTTGTATTGTATCTAAGGAGGATAATTTGTACTTTGGCATAGAAGGTTGGGTCATATAAATATTGGCCAAAAAGCAACTAGTTATGGGTTTACCTAGCTTTGAAAAGGATAAACTTTGCTCAGCTTGCTAGCTCGGTAAGAAAATTAAGAAATCATTTAGATCAATTAACACCGTAGTAATTAAGCGATCGTTGGAGCTCCCACACCTAGATCTTTTCGGCCCAATTCAACCTATGAGCATGGGTGGTAAGTGATTCTCATTGGTGGTTGTGGATGACTTCACGAGATTTACTTGAGTAGTCTTGCTGAGTAGCAAAGACGAAACTTATGAATCTTTTATCAAACTCAATAATCGGATAATGAACGAAATAGGAGCTAAAATCAGTAGAATCCGAAGTGATTATGGACGTGAATTCAAGAATTTCCATTATGAATAATTTTTTTCTACACATGGTATTGACCACAATTTTTCTGCTTCTTATACTCCTCAATAAAATGGGGTTGTAAAAAGAAAGAACAAAACCATAGTTGAGATGGCTTGATCCATGTTGAGTGATAACAATATACCAAAGTACTTTTGGGGAGAAGCTGTTAACACAGCCTGTTATGTCTTGAATCAGGTTTTAATTGCCCAATTCTTGATAAGACACCCTATGAGCTTTGGTGAGGATGCAAGCCTAAGATTGGTTATCTAAAATCATTTGGTTGTAGGTGCTTTATTCTTTACACCAAGGAGCAGCTAGGTAAGTTTCATCCAAAGGACGATGAAGGTATCTTTTTGGGATACTAAACTTAGAGTAGGGCAAATAGAATATATGTCAAGATATCAAGCCTATTAAAGGAGTCTATGCATGTAGATTTCGATGAAACTAACAATGCAAATAGATGTCCATCTAATGAAGATGAATGAGTAACCCATTAAGAAAATCCACTCAACATACCACACTCTGTGATGCCCATCCCAACACAAGAACTTGAGGCTGAACAAGTTAAAGATGACAAAGATCTGTCAATCAACTTAATCGAAGAAGAAGACCAAGCTCAGCCTCAATAACAAAATGCAGAACCACCAGCAGAAGACCCGAGTATGCTAAGGGAGATTAGAACACATCATAATCTGTTAGACATGATGTATGCCCTAGAGGCTATTAGGGTGATATGTCTTAATTAGTTATAAGGTACAAACGGTTTCTGATTATTATTAATAATAATTAAGGCATCTTTGTTACTTATCAGTGTTTTCAATTTATTTATGTATCTCGCTAGTATCATATATGCATAGTAAAATATATATGTGCATTGATTAGACAAAGTCCATGACTAACTTCAAAGCGTAAAAGTGCGAGGATTTAGTGGGAGCTATATGGTGTGAGAACTACACATATGTATTACTATGAATAGTCTAAATATCCCTAGTCATAATTTCATTGAGATTGGACATTAATGGAATGGACATACTAGCATGTGTAGGCTTACTCCTTGGATTAGATCCAAGTAGCCGATCTCATGAGTTCAAGGTGGTACCTTGAGTTAACACATGGATGTATTCGGGTAATACGTTAGAGACCGCTATAAGAAAAACACTCGGAAATAACTATATCCATGTAATGGTGTCATGTCTTATTGCAGTATCAGTACAAGTATCCTTAAACCTGAGATATTGGTTACCTTATATAGGAGTTACAATACTTTGGGTCATACTTATTCATACCCTGGTGAACAAGATGATACAGGGTGATTTCGGGTATAGTGATGATCACATGTTGGTAAGCCAAGTAATCAAGATGGGATCCATCGCTCCTGATATAGTGATATAATGGGAGTTGTACCTTTGGGCCCCTTGTTGAAGTGACACATTCATAAACCTCTGATCAGAGTATAAGATTGATAGAACGTGTTTAAAGTCAATCTTGATACATAATGGCGAGTGGTGTTCTTTGTGAACAAGTCTAATTCTAGGATAGCTATGACTATTAAGTGAACTGACACTTAGTCTGAGCTCTAAACTAGATGGTACTTAACCTGATGGAAGGAGTGTATTGTATTGGTTACTACTATAGAACCGAATCAAGTCACATCCACATGGCGTTCCAAATATCGGGGGATCATACACCTTTGCTAGAAAGCCCATTTGATTGTCTAGAGCTATCGGGTTCCATATCGGACTTAAGCACTTAGCCTAAAGGTTTCCAGATGGGAAGGCAAGTTTAGGTTAACCTCTAGTAGCTCTATACGTCGGTATCCTATGAGGTCACACACTTTGGGTCTTTACCGGACTAAGTAAAGAACCTATAAACTGGGTCTATGCCGAGAATATTTGTTTATCAAATTCATTAGAAGAATTATTAATTAGTTTAACAGAAATAATTAAAGGGAATAAAGAGAAAATAGGAAAAATTACACAGAGTGAAGCAAAGAAAATTTTCCCATTGTGAGTGGGCCCCAAACGAACATGAGATGTTCGGAGTGGGGCCTGCGCGGTTACCTTGCGAGCTGAAAAGCTCACGGATCACTAGCGCCCGGGGTAAGCCCGCGCACGTTAGCGAGCTGCAAGCCAGTAAGCATGGGCTCGCGAGAAGGCTCTTAAGGCCATGCTTGCGGTATAAGGTAAGCTCGCTAGGGCTTACCTTGTTAAAGGGAGCAGTGGGTTAGCCCACGGGTCAAAGTGACCCGCGCGGCTAACCCTCTTGTGGAATCAGAATATTCCCATCCCACATTGAGTTTTAGGGGAAGTCAAACACTCCCTCTTTTCCTTAAATATAGGTCTCCCATTCTCTTTATTCTATACACTTCACCTTAGCTTTTCTCACTTCAACTTAGCTTTTCTCTCTAAGTTTGACATCTCTTCGTATATTGTGCGAGATCCTTCACGAGTTTCTCTAAACAATGAAGAGTTATTTAAAAAGATCTTTCTATTTGAAGTGAGCCTTCTCAATTTATATTTTTGGGTTGGTTTTCGAGCGGTCTAGCAGCTGCTGTTTACTAACGGGTTCTACCTCAACGAGGTTTTGGTTGGTGTAGATCCGTGTGGATCAATCATAGAGACTATCCTCGTTTGGAGGCTTGTGCTAACGAAGTTCAACCAAATTACTCTAAGGGAATGCCGCCTCCATAAGAGAAAGAGAAGCATGCATCAACTGGTAATGTTCTAAACTTAGATGCTAGGTTTCTTTTATAAGTTTTATGAGCCTATCAGCATCTATGGAACATTTTAACTTAGATTATATCAATCATGACATGCTTAGGAGATCCTTTAGGTTAATTTAAAGTTTTGAAATTCCGTCTTGCAACGTTGCATGTTCAATTATTGTCTTGATTAACCAGTAGTGGTATTAGAGCCTGCCTTATGCTATGCATGATTGATTATAATATGTTAAAATGATATTTTCTATGAATTGATTAAAGTATGCTATGCATGACTTAGGTTTCAATTCCTGTTATAGAAACTGATGTGATAACTATATTAAGGTTTTACTTAAACTTAATCTAGGTGATTATCATATAGATTAGCAATGTTTTACCACATGTGTAAATGCTTTAATTGAAGGTCATCTCGTACTTCACTTAATTAAAGAATGAAATCTTTAAATCATAGTTATCCGTGGTATAATAAGTCGAAGTGCCCGTGGTTATTTTGGCAATGATTGGACTTGGCTGCTCATTGACTTTAAGGGGGTCTCTCATACTTGGAAATCTCCATCGGTATTAGATTCAAAAGTACCCAAGGGAATTTTATGACTTAGTTGATTTCTAGTATGATATTGGATTCCGCATATGATTTTACAAATGCGGTTTAAGTTGTTAAATGAAAACTTATAGACATAAGTGCAAGAACTTATTATGGACCTTGTTTGTTCTACATGATATGTGAAGTCTTGGCATAATGGAATGATTATGATATACTAGTCCCGAGCATGTTTCCTTGGAGTTAATAATTCTAAATAGTTTGGAATTATTATTTTCATAATTATATCCATCGTATAAGACCTAGACTAAGGCGAGACTAGCGGTTGCAATAAAATCCCTACAATACTATCAAGGTGGTAGATAGTCTTCCCGTCATAAGTCATGATACAAACCTTATTAAAGGATGTAAGCACATGTACAACATACCTTACCTTAACATGTGTTTTTTCATGAGACTAGATGGGGTTAATGCCTTAACCAAAATGGGTTAGTTATCCATATCATTGGAGCTAATGCCAAATTGGAGACACATTTGAGGAGTCTTAATTGGGTAGGCACATCTCAAGAAAGAGAACTCAAATGGATTAGTAATTGCATGAGATGCAAATGGATGGGTTCCAACCATGGTTATCTTGTTATGGCTTGACCTGCTATAGTGAGGGTCATGATGAGTGGCTATGGATGCTACCTACTAAGGAAAATTGGTCAGACCAAATTTCCTGAATTTAAATAGAAGGGGCTATTTGAATGTCGAGAAAATAGTAGGAATTATGTGTTTAATTAAAGACCTTATATTAAATGCATGTACATAAACTAATGTCTAAATAAATTCTATCTTATATCTAAGTTGAACAATGAATCTGAACATAAATCTTCATCCGATACTTGACAATAAATTGACAGGGATCAATTTTGACGACTGGTTCAAAGCTCTTAGAAAGGAACTTGAGAAAAGCCACATGGATTATGTTCTAGATAATCCCTAACCAATCGATCCTGATGCTGAGGCTTCTATCCAAGAGAAACAAGAATATCTTAATCACAAGAAGGATGCTTTCGGGGTGTCACTAGTGATGCTCAAAACCATGAATTTGAAGCTTAAGAAGTAGCATGAAGGTATGGACCTAAAATCCATGCTGATTCATCTTAGAGGACTTCATGAGGGCATGAGAGTTGAATGGAATGAAATATTGAGATCCTTTATAACTCTGGGAGAGATGATGAGGTCCTAGCCACTGAGTGATGCATAGAATACTTACAATATTTAAGGAGATAGGCTTAGATACGAATCGAGACAGATTCCAAGCATGACATACAGCTTATGATAGAAAGTCTGTCTGATAAATATTCACCTTTTTCAAAAGATTATCTTATATCAAGAAAGACCAGCAAAACATCTGGGTTTGTCAAGAAACATAAAAGTTTTGAAGAAGTTCTAAAGGTTAGAGGAATATGTACCTTGGCAAGTAAAACTTGCGTCAAAGGGAAAGGTTTAAAACCCATCAAAAGGAAGGTAAAAAATGTGGTTTTGAATTGGAAAAGCCCAAAGGAATATGTTTTGTGTGCAAAAGGCCTAAACACTAGAAATGTGGTTGCAAAGCTCTGAGTTCTGTACAAGTGAAGAAGAAGCCAAGTGAGGCTTCTGCTTCAGGTATGTTCATGATAGAGAGTTTCTCTACAGTTCCCTATGAGTTTACTTGGGCATTGGATACTGGTTATGGTACTCATATTTGTACTTCTGTGCTGGGATTATGGAAATTTGCAAAGAGGGAATTGGACCTAAGAGTTGGAATTGGAGCACGGGTTGCTGCAACAGCTGTGGGGACATATAGCCTTCGTTTGCCTAGTGGCTTAGTTTTATTATTGAACAATTGCTGTTATATTCCTGCTATCACTAAGAATATTATTTCTATTGTGCATTTAACAACAGAGGGGTTTGAAATTTTATTTTCTAAAAATAAATGTCAAATTCAACGCGATAATGTTCTTTATGCTTAGGGAATATATGTTGATGGCATTTAAGTTCTAGTTACTAAAACTAAAATTCTAAATATGAACATTGTTAAGAAATCAAGATTGGATAATGAGAAATCCTCATACTTATGGCATTATCGTCTAGGCTATATAAATGAGACTCGCTTAACTATGTTACACAAATGTGGTGACTTGGGCCCAATGGAATGGGAATCCTATGGTGCGTGCGAACCTTGTTTAAAGTAGAAGATGACTAAGAAACCTTTCAAAGGAAAGGGTCAACGTGCCACTATTACTTTGGAAATTATACATTCCGATGTATGTGGTCCGATGAGTGTTAAGACACATGAGGGTTTTGTCTACTTCATAACCTTTACCGATGATTACTCACGATATGGTTATTTGTACCTTATGAGGCACAAGTCTGAGAGTTTTGAGAAATTTAAAGAGTTCATAACCGAAGTAGAGAAATAGCTTGGGAAAAGTATCAAGACCCTTCGATTTGATCGAGGTGGTGAATACTTAAGCTAAGAGTTTTAGGATTATCTAAGGGATAATGGTATTTTATCCCAGTGGACACCTCCTTATACACCCCAACACAATGGAGTGTCACAAAGGAGGAATCGAACCCTACTCAATATGGTTCAGTCCATGATGAGTCAAGCAAAACTTAGCAGATCCTTTTAGGGTTACGCACTTGAGAGTACAGTTTATATTCTAAACAGAGTGCCCTCTCAATCAGTTGATCAAACTCCATACGAATTGTGGTATTGTAAGAAACCTGCTCTTTCCCACCTGAGAGTTTGGGGATGTCCTGCTTACGTAAAAAGGATGAGTTCAGATAAGTTGGGTGCTAAGTCTGACAGGTGTCTGTTTGTAAGTTACCCTAAGGAGACTATGGGGAATACCTTTTATGATCTTAAGGAACAAAAAATCCTTGTTTCTAGAAATGCTAAATTCCTTGAGAAGGAGTATATAATTGTGAAAGCTAGTGGGAGTAATCTTGAGTTAGGCACTCAAGAAGATCAAATAGACAATCAACTGATTATTCCTACACCTATTACACAAGATAGTGTAAGCATGGAATAGCTTACTAAAAAAGCAACATTGCATAGGTCAAGCCGGGCTCCAATTTTTCCCAAGCAATACGAGTTTTCATCACTGATGATAAACATCTCTTCCATGTGGAAGATGATGAGCCCCGGACTTACAAGGAGGTAAAGGAAGGCTTAGAATCTTAAAAATGGTTTGCAACCATGAGGTCAGATATGAAATCCATGTACGAAAATCAAGTTTGGAGCTTGATTGATGCTCCAAGTGGGATTATGCCCATAGGTTGCAAATGGGTTTTCAAGATGAAAACTGACATGGATGGTAACGTAGTTACCTAAAATTAAGGCTGGTTGCAAAATGTTATAGTAAAAAAGAAGGCATTGACTATGATGAAACCTTTTCACCGGTGGCCATGCTAAAGTTTATCAAGATAATCCTTGACATCGCTGCTCATTACGATTATGAGATTTGGCAAATGGATGTGAAAGCAGCATTCCTTAATGGGAATTGGGACAAGGATGTGTATATGGCACAACCCGAGGGTTTTACATCCAAGGATGGATTGAAGGTATACAAGTTGCAGAAGTCCATTTATGGATTTAAGAAAGCATTAAGGAGCTGAAATATTAGGTTTGACGAGACAATCCGAGAAATTGGTTTTGTGTCAAACGCTAATGAGCCTTGTGTATATAAGAAGGCTAGTGGGAGTGCGGTCATTTTCCTTTTATTATATGTCAATGACATATTACTGATAGGAAACAATATTCATTTTCTTCAGACAGTCTAGTCATCGTTGTCAAAGAAGTTCTCCATGAAAGACCTTGGAGAAGCGGCTTTTATACTTGGTATAAAGATGTACCGAGATAGATCCAAAGGCTGCTAAGTCTTCCGCAAAGTACATATATAGACAATGTTTTGGCTAGATTTAAGCTTCAGTAGTCAAGAAAGGGTTATCTCCCAATGTCTCACAAGATTAACCTTTCTAAATCTGAGTATCCGAGAACACAAGAGGAGAGACTACGCATGAATGGAATACCCTATGCCTTAGCGATAAGATCCATCATGTATGCTATTTTATGTACTTGGCCTGACATCTCACATGCATTGAGCGTCATGAGAAGATTTCAATCTAACCCAGGTGAGAAGCACTAGATGGTTGTTAAAACTATCCTTAAGTACTAATGTTGGACTAAGGATATGTTTTTAGTATATGGAGAAGGTAAACTCTCTTAGGAGGGATACACCAACACGAGTTTTAAGTCTAACAGGGATGGTTATAAGTCTTAGTCGAGGTATGTGTTTATGTTAAATGGAGGGGCAGTTGTTTAAAGTTTCAAACAGGATACAACTGTCGATTCAACCACAAGAATCTGAGTATATAGCTACTTCAGAAGCGGCTAAGCAAGCTGTTTGGCTTAAGGGATTTATTGGTGATCTCGGTGTGGTGTCTAGCATTATAAATCCATTTGTAGTTTTCTATGATAAAAAAGGGGCTATTGCTCAGGCAAAGGAAGCACGATCTCGTCAGAGAAATAAACATGTACTTGAAAGTACCATCTCATTCAGGAGATAGTAGCTAGGAAAGATATAGATTTAGAATACATCCCAACGGATTGAAATCTAGTAGATGGGCTAACTAAGCCATTGACTTAGGTTAAACTTGACCAGCATGTTAATGACTATGGAATGAAGCACATGGACAATTGGCTCTAGAGCAAGTGGGAAATTGTTACCTAGAGGCAATTAGGGTGATATGTCTTAATTAGTTATAATGGACAAATGGTTTCGGATTATTATTAATAATAATTAAGGCATCATTGTTACTTATCACTGTTTCAATTTATTTATATATCTCGTTGGTATCATATATGTATAGTATTATATATATGCGCATTGATAAGACAAAGTCCATGACTACTTCTATAACACCCCCTGATCGGGAGTGTTACGATAACAATAACTTATCAATTCACATTAATACTTAAATAAATTTACTTTCGATATTCATAAATGAAAACTCCAAAACCTTAATACATGTAAATACCTACCAGTAGTTATAACTCCAGATATTATCAAAATGCAATTCTCACTACTCACACTAACTAGTACCTGCCATTATTTTATAAACCAAAATGTTACATGAAATTTTTAATCCAACTTGAGTTTTTTCCTTTTTGAATTCTTCAAGCTAATCCACTTATATTCCTTCGGTCCACACTATCTACAGAGCTTCTGAATCTGTATGTAGAAAATAACTACACGTTAAGCAATTTGCTTAGTGGTGTACATTAATTCTGATTTCATAGAATTTAAAACATAAAATACAATTTATTTATGATTAAATAAAATCATGAAAACACATTTCAAAATTTCAATATAGATATCTAAACATATAAAACTCGTCTTCAATATTTTACTTATAACTGTAAACAATAATTGCTCGAAATAAACTAAGCATCGTTAATGGTATAATAATGGCACAAAGCCCGAAGCCGAAGCTCCTAATAACGGCACAAGGCCCAAAGCTGAAGCTCCTAATAATGGCACAAAGCCCGAAGCTGAAGCTCCTGAAATCAGTAATCATAGTATTAGCACTAAGCCCTGGAAACAAAGCTCTAATTGTTTGTACAGTATTGTACCCCCCTTTATTGGCGCCAATCTACCTGGACCCATTTCTACTCTTTTACTAAGGGAAACAATTACACAAAAATACTTATGAATACAGTATGATATTATCAATATAATTCAACACAAACTCAGGTACTAAGGATCTCAAATCTTTAAATTTTCAATCCTTAAACATCAATAAAATTAGCATTCATGTTTTCAGAAATTTCAGATTTCATTACCTAAATTTCCCTACATTTTTCTCCATCAAAACATCTTCCAATCAAAAAAATTAATTCTTAAAATACCTAGCCATATGTCTTAAATTTTCAATGCCATAATAATAATAGAAATCCAATCAGTATAGATCAAGTTAAACTCAAAACACTGAATAGTGTGCAAATTGAAAAACTCCCAAAAACTGATTTCATGATTCAAATTCAAATGATAATTTCACATGATAAATGAACGAAAATCAAATTGGTTCCTTCTAAACATATTTAGTTTAGTTTCTTTAGATGCTCATAGAATCAAGAATCACTCAAATCAGAGAAATATAACATGAGAAAACATTAAAACAAAAATAGAGGTATAATTTGGAAATTTTCCAACAAAATCAAAAATTCGAAATTAGTGTACACAAACCTATTTTAAGCTCTTTAATAGCCCTCTTCAACCTCTTTCCCCTTTGACCTTTTTGTATTAGCTTCTTCTACACAAATCATAATTAATTCTATCAAAATACTACATAAATATACCTTCAAATTCCTTAAATCTACTTAATTTATCATGATTTATAATAATGAAACCTTAATTTCACTTACCCCGAATTCAGTTTACTGTTCATTAAGAACTTAGAATCTGAAATTTTCTTCTCCTAGAGTTGATTTACTAAAATTGATGATGATAGATGGCTTAGAGATCGATTTCTAACAAGAATTCGAAGTCGAAATGAAGAAATCGAAAGTTTTTAAGGTTATGGAATTTGTAAGGAAAAAGAAGAAGGAAGTGAAATAAGACGAAGATGAAGAAGATGCAGGAAAGGTAAGTTTATATAAAAAATATCTTAATGGTTAAAATGCCATTAAGTCCCTGGTCAATTTATTTATTAACTATAACATCATTTCTAGATTAATTTGAACTACTCTCTCCTATTTCAATTCTGTAAGAGAATAGCATATACATCTAATTATAAGCTTCTATAATATAGCTTATGTATTCTTTCTTACAAGAATTATAATAATAGAAATTTTCGGTCTTAAGATGCATAATTACGGGTCAAAGTTTGACCCGCGGTCAAACTTCGCCCCGTTTGACTATTACCGAACTTTAATTTTTTTCTTATCATTCCTTTAATATAGTAACAATATGCCGATGTCAAAATTTAGAAATTTTGGGGTTTTACAACTTTATAGCGTAAAAGTATGAGGACGTGGTGGGAGCTATGTGGTGTGAAAACTACACATACGTATTACTATGAATAGTCTAAATATCCAGTCATAATTTCATTAAGATTAGACACCAATGGAACAGACAAACTAGCATGTGTTGGCTTACTCCTTGGATTATATCCAAGCAATCGATCTCACAAGCTGAAGGTGGTACCTTGAGTTAACACATGAATGTATTCGCGTAATACATTGGAGACCACTATAAGATAGACACTCGGAAATAACTATATCCATGTGTTAGTGTCATGTCTTATTGCAGTAGCAGTACAAGTATCCTTAGACCTGAGATACTGGTTACCTAATATAGGAGTTGTTATATTTTGGGCCATACTTATTCATACTCTAGCGATTAGGATGATACCGGTGATACGGGTATAGTGATGATCATATATTGGTAAGCCAAGTAGCCAAGATTGGATCCATCACTCCTGATATAGTGATATAATGGGAGATGTACCTTATGGCCCCTTGTTGAAGTGACACACTCATAAACCTCTTATCAGAGTATAAGATTGATAGAACATGTTTCTAGTCAATCTTGATACATAATGGCGAGTGGTGTCTTCGTGAATAAGTCTAATTCTAGGATAGCTACGGCTACTACATGAGCTAACACTTAATCCGAGCTCAATAAACTAGATGGTACTTAACCTAATGGAAGGAGTGTATTGTATTGGTTACTACTATAGAACCGGATCAAGTCAAAGACACGTGACATTCCAAGTATCGGGGGATCAAACGCCTTTGCTGGAAAGCCAATTTGATCGTCTAGAGCTATCGGGTTCCATATCGATCTGGAATACTAACCTTAAAGGTTCATAGATGGGAAGCCAAATTTAGGTTAACCTCTAGCGGCTCTATACTTCAGGATCCTATGAGGTCACACACTTTGGGTCTTTACCAGACTACTTAAAGAACCTATAGACTAGGTTTATACCGAGAATATTTTGTTTGTCGAATTCGTTAGAAGAATTATTAATTGGTTGAACCAAATTAATAATTAAAGGGAATAAAGAGAAAATAGGGAAAATTTCACAGAGCAGAGCAAGGGAATTTTTTATGAGTGGGCCCCAAACAAACATGTGATGTTCGTAGTGGAGCCTACACGGTTTCCCCGCGAGCTGTGTTCGCTACTTTTCTACTGATAAGTTTAATAACTTTTTCGCAAAGAGTTTGGCTATATATTAATGGTGCCAAAAAATTGATCGTGTAAAGTATAGGTGTTGTCAGTACCTCATATCAAATAGAAAAATGATGATAACTGCAAGTATAAAATTGCGATGTAGTTTTAAAAGATATTGATCCCACAGGGAAGGACTAGCTCTAAAGATCAATTAGGGAAAAAGAATAAAGAGAATAAAATGTATAGATATTTTGGATAGGGGGGTAAGAATGAAGAATGAGTAAATATAGATATGAAAGATGCAAGTTCAACAAAGATGTTATAATTCACTAAACTAATCTAATAAACTCGGTTCAAAATACTCAGATGTTCAATTATTCGCTGCAGAGCAACACATAAAATAAATTTTCTAAACCTAGCACAAATGAATTAAGACAATTATATAAACCTGGACAACATCAATACTATGCTTAGTATAGGTCGCTCTCACATAGCCACATTTAGCAAGTTACCATTCCAAAAATGTTGGCTTACTAAATAGCTTTATATCACTGATCCAATGAGTATACACGATATTGTTAACCCCGAAACTACTCTTAAAATTAACTCCAACGCATATAACTTGATTAATATAAAAGACTTAACACGAAATACGCATTATCATACATGGACATATCATAAACTTTGAAATAGAAAGTATAAGTAGAAAGCAAAGCAAAGTTGTAAGGTATGCAAGTGAAAGCTAAAGTTGATAAAACCGTATCCACTCTTTAATGGGAGTCATCAATTCTTGCAATTCCTGCGTCTGCTTTGAATTCGATCTCGGCCCATACAGAACCTCCACTAAGATGCTATTCTTTGCGAATATCGAACAAACGAATATTAGAGAATGAAAACTTTTATTGATAAGTGATTTTCAAGGACACTTATACAATAATCACTCGACAATATAAAGAAATCTAGTGATTGAAACAAGGATTCGATTCACTTAAACATTTTCTCGCTAACACTTATGAACATAGCGAATTCTTTATCTATACACACACTATATTTCACTCATGCACTCTAATGTTTTCCCTCTATCTCACTACAATGTGATGCATGAAATTTGTGAAGTTTGGAGCCCTATTTATAGAGTTCGAAGGGTTGCTTCTATCCAAACCAATAGTCGCATCCATGGTGAATGATTGCATCACTTTATTGTGATTGGTTGAGAAGCTTCAATCTAATCCACAATGAATAGGACCTTTTCATGGTTGGTTGATTTCAGATAGGTGTCTATTCATTGGTAGTTGATGGTGGTTGATGATGCTTATCTGGCGGTTGGTAGTTAAGAAGATAAAACTAGAAAACCGTCTAAGTCACGACCGCAATATACAAGTCGCGACTGTGAATCTTTGATTGGTCGATTTCTGTTATGAAGAAGAACAGGTCATGACCGTGAATGGTTATCGTGATCGTGAATTACATTTTTCTTCAAAATTCTCCTTGTGACTTCACCGATCTTTGACAGCTTCGATCCTAAGCCAAATCTTTAAGTTCCACGCATCTTTTTGCACATTTTTCACTCTTTTTTTCATATAATTCCACGTTTGATCATTTTACTCCCAAGATTTACCTAGTATTTGCATTTGTGTTAAAAACAACTACATACCACGTGAAATCTTTTATATGAAGGATAAAAATGACTTAAAATATAGTGTTTAGTGTGTAAAATTAATATGATAATAAGTGTAATTATACACTTATCATACCCCACACTTAACTTTTGCCTTGTCCTCAAGGTAAATTCAACACAAGTGTATAAATTGGTAAACAAGTTCGTATCTCATTTGGTGAAAGATTATTGTAGTGAGTACCACATTCCACGTTGCAAAAGATTTCAAGTAGAAGTTCGAAATTTCCCACAAATTAGTAATGTGCAATTTATATAGTTTAGTTGCATACCTTTGTTCTTAATGGAGAGTCAACCAAATCGCATCTTCATATAA
>CATIWQ010516908.1:0-17724 GCA_949673415.1 Euphorbia schlechtendalii
ATTTCTATATATCTATAGAGAATTACAAAACACCAGAGTATAATACACAAATGTATTCGATTCAGTTTATAACATTTTATATATTATGTTTTCGATGTATTATTATTGTTTTGTAAGACAAAATGTTACCTAAAATACACTTATGACATAATTTAATGAGAGTTTTTCTTCCACGCTCTAATTTCAGCAACTTGGACCATGATATTTACTGGTATAAGCTGTTATAAATAGCTAAAAAATTGGTACAATAACCAAACACAATATATTTCACCATTTTCAGCCCAGAAGCAACCATTACAGATGCACACTAGTGCATATAAAAAGTGGTTAAAGATCAAACAACATAATAGTCCTCTCTAGAACTTAAGACACCACTGATGATTTAAGTCAAAGGGAACTACATACTTTATTAGCCCAAAACAACCAAAATTTACTTTATTTCCAATGTTGACTAATTAAGAAATTGCTTCCATCTCCTTACTGCAAAAGGACCACACAGATCAATTTAAGTTGTTCCTGTTCAATAACCCAGTCATTCGAATATAAAAATATACAGCAATTGCAAAGAAGAACTCTTCCTCAAACAGATATGCACCAAAGAAAAGCATAACAATGATTCAAAGCAAAAACGAAATTCATATCTCAAAACCACTTAAAAGTCTTAAAAGAAAGAAAACAATAGCCCCAAATCAATAACCGAATTAAGAATACTGAGAGTGGAGGTTAGTACAAAACATTAAAAGGCTTGACTTTATTAGAATTTTCAAACTGCAATCGTCATATTTAATTAAATTAGCCTTTTGAAGTTCTGCTGCTCAATTACAAATTGGAATGCTCAAATTAATACACAGAACAACAAAAAAGGAGTGTAAAACATGAAGAACAATTCTGAAAAAAAGTGGGGAAATAGCTCCGCCACTACACAAATGTTCTCATGAAAAACGAAACTTTCGTGACTTCAAATTCGAGAAAGAAGTTAGCACATGCAGCAAGAAGTAGAAATTCCTATGAATCCAATAGACAAATACCGAAAACTATTAAGAATGAGACTAATTTAAACATACCCAAAAAATACAAACTTCAACGAGAACTTAGTTGAATCGTCCGCAACAGAATCTCCGACAACAAGAAACACTCTATACTCACCGGAATAAGAATCGTAAGTCGAAGAAGCAGAGAAGAACAAAAAGTGGATGAAAGACATAATAAAGTGATTAATAGTAAATTAATAGAAGCTATGTTGTAATTTGAGTTAATCACTCAAAGATCATCATTTCAATTATCACCAGCACAAGAAGTATCAAGTTAATAATGGTTTTAAAAGCAATGGCTGAGATTCATCTTGTATTTCATCAACGATTAAAAAAACAAAGTTAACTTACTTGGTTTTTGCACCAAGTCATGGTAGCCGGCACCGGCGATAGTAATCAAACAAAAATATACAGGGAAAATAAACCATTAAAAAAATGAGATAACGATCGTGTATCCCTCAAATGCGTCACATTACCGCAATATTCTGATTCTATTAATTCAGTTTCTCTAACTTATACACAAATATATATCTTCTTTGCTTAATTTCTTTATTGGAATTTAAATTCTTAATCAATCTGTTTAACTCAAAATTTTCTAAGCCACTGAAATTGCTCAAAAACTTATGATCAAATTATGGAAGAGGATTTGCCAGATGGAGTGACAATTAATTCCATTTGATCATTGTGTCAATTTCGTTCATTCATCTCTATTCAATCTCCTCTTAATTTTCCAATACTGGTAATTAATTACTATGTTTAATGGCGCTACCAACGCAGATTCAGATAATATCAATATGCCGAAAGATAGAAAATTGCTTGCTATTCCATGGAAACGTTCTACTTCATCGGTGAAATATCTCTTCTAGCATTTTAACTTTAAAATCCCATATTGTTAAATGGATTGTTAATTTATCATTCCTCTCAAAATGCAGATTTTTATGCAATGAAGGACATTAAAAAATCCCCTCATCCATGTCGAATTCAAACAATCCTGACAATGAACATAAACCCGAAACAACACCATCTTCAAAGTACAAGCTTCGGAAAATTCCTCCAATCCCGATTCGAAAAACTGCCATTCGCCTCGACAATGATCAAGATCATGTCAAGGTGGACGATGATCAGGCCGCCGATATGCCTCATGAAAATCCCGTGGTTCATGGCTTGAATCATATACGAACTCAGTCTGCTCCTGCTCCTGCTCCCAATAGGCCGTCGAATTTAGGCACTAGTAGCAGTGACATCGGCGAATGCAAAAACCAAAAAGTCATTGGCATGGATAAGAAGCTCAAATGGGCTATACCTTTCCGTGGCGTGCCCAATTCTGAGCAAGGTATAGACTATACCTTTTTTTGTTACAAACTTGACATGAAATGATAAAACTTATATGAATGGGAAATGTTGTCAATTAGGGAAAAAGGGTGGATCCAAATCACTCAAATATACCAGATCGCTTAATCCGGCACTAGAGGTAATAGATAATGTTGGAATTGTATAAATGTGTTATATTATGTATGAATATATATACTTTGGTAATGTTATGTAGAGTCATCATGTAGCTTTTGCCAAGGAATTGCAGTCTCCCCGATTTCAGGCTATTTTACGCGTTACGAGTGGTCGAAAGAAGAAAGCCACGGATGTCAAAAGCTTTTCTCACGAGCTCAATTCTAAAGGAGTTCGACCGTTCCCTATTTGGAAGTCTCGAGCATTTGGCCACATGGAGGTATGTGTATTGTTTTGGGCTCTTTTTCTCAACTTATTTGTAGGTGCACTGAACAAAAATGTATTTATTTCGTATGCAGTACTTATAACAACTAAACTGAATTAAGTTGAAAAGAACAGAGTCGTAGTATTATTATAATCAATCATAATGTGATGGATTATTTGACTTGTTATGCAACTTATGTAGGAAATCATGGTGGTGATCCGGGCGAAATTCGACAAGTTAAAGGAAGAAGTCGATGCTGACTTGGGCATCTTTGCCGGGGATCTTGTGGGGATACTCGAAAAGACTACTGACTCACACCCTGAATGGAGAGAGAATCTAGAGGATTTGCTCGTCGTCGCTCGACAATGCTCGAAAATGCCGCCTAACGAATTTTGGGTCAAATGCGAGGTCATGGTGCAAAATCTAGACGATAGGCGTCAAGAGCTACCGATGGGAATCATAAAACAAGCGCACACTCGCCTTCTCTTTATCCTGACTCGATGCACTAGGCTTGTGCAGTTTCAGAAAGAGAGCGGCTACGAAGATGACCACATCACGGGATTTCATCAGCTTAGTGACCTAGGAGTCTATCCTGATCGAATCATCGGAATCGCGAACCAGGACTTTAGCGGTCCATTGTTGGCCGAAAAGACGGCAACCGAGTTAGAGCAAAATTTGGAGATTAGCACTCCGAAAAGTGTAAGCTCAACCTCAAGTAGTATCAAAATGTCGTCTTGGAAAAAACTTCCGTCGGCCGCCGAGAAGAATAAAAAGGATAACGATTCCATTGACACACCGACAAAGGATAAACCTGAAGAACTCGGAAATTCCGAGAATGTCGGAACTCCGAATAATTCTATATCGGGGATGAAAAAAGTTGCATGGGGATTTTGGGGGGAGCACCAAAGTGTTACTTACGAGAATTCGATGATATGTCGGATATGCGAGGATGAAATACCGATAGTACACGTCGAGGAGCACTCGTTGATATGCACAATTGTTGATCGATGCGACTTAAAAGGATTGACAGTGAACGAAAGAATCGAGAGAGTTGCGGATACTCTAGAAAAAATATTGGAATCGTGGGCCCCGAAAAGCCCTAGCTCGTTGAGTCAGGTGGACCGAGTTGCCATTTCAGCTAACGGGCATTTGGATTATTGCTCGGAAGACATTCTAGATGTCGTGCCAGATGTGGATAGCGGTTTTGTCGTACAAGACATTCATAACTTGTCGAAAAATACGTGTGAGGCACAACGTTCTGCTTTAGCGCTCGATATTACGGAGACGAAGACTTCATCGAGAGGAAGCTTGACGCCACGATCACCGTTGTTAACACCGCGGACTAGCCAGATTGCGTTGTTACTAACTGGACGAAGAACGATCATGGAACTCGAGAATTATCAACAGGTACGTAGTTATGTTGTTCTTTTTACTTGCATCATTAGCTTCTCGAACTTTCCCAAAATAAACCTCTGCCACCACTGATCATGCAGCTGCCTCAATTTTCAAAAAGTGCATCACTCTACTCCCTGAACGTCACATGTCATGTTTTGAGTGGAGAGGAAAATCAGAAAAATGACTTCTTTGAAAAATCAAACTAACGAAAATTAGAAAACTGGCATCTTTGAAAAGTCAAACTAACAAAAAAACTGATAAGTAACGTTCAGGGATAAAGTGTTGCACTTTTTGAAAGTTGAGGGAGCTACGGGGGGTTTCTTTGAAAGATCATGGGCAATTGATTTTCTAAGACAAGTTAGGGTAGCTACTTACATTCAATCTTATGAAGACCAACTTTTATCATATTTTTTAAGTTTTGTAACGTCACCTTTTGACAGATAAGTAAGTTGCTGGATATTTCTCGTAACATCGCGAATGTAAACGACAGTGACTATAGTGCACTGGAGTGTTTACTCGACCGTGTCGAAGACTTGAAATATGCGATCCAGGACAGAAAGGTGGATGCTCTCATCGTAGAGACTTTCGGGAGGCGTATCGAGAGATTACTACAGTAAGTGTTTCCTTTTTTTTCAAAACCTTAAGTAAAATAAAGGTTTTTTATATGTTGTTGTTTAAATCTACAGGGAGAAGTATGCACATCTTTGTGCACACATAGAAGACGAAAGAGCCGATTCATCGAATCACATGGCCGATGAAGAGATTTCAATGGACGAAGATACAACGCGAAGTTGGCATGCAAGTCCTATCAATGCATATCCTAAAGACAGAACTTCTATAGAAGATTTCGAAATAATCAAACCAATTAGCAGAGGGGCTTTCGGTCGAGTTTTCCTAGCCCGAAAACGAGCTACTGGCGATTTATTCGCTATAAAGGTCATCAACACTCTCATAACTTATAAGTGAATATTATTTTTTTTCGTATTGTGTAATCGATTAAAATGCGAGTTTCGTTATTCATAGGTTTTGAAGAAAGATGATATGATTCGTAAAAATGCGGTTGAGAGTATTCTGGCAGAACGCGACATCTTAATATCACTTCGTAATCCTTTCGTGGTGAGCTAGCATCTAAATTTATAAATTCATATTTTATTTTAAGCTCAAGGTAAAATTTATTCTAACAAAGAATATTTTAGCAGGTTCGGTTTTTCTACTCGTTCACATGTCGGGAAAATCTTTACCTAGTGATGGAATATTTAAACGGAGGAGATCTTTACTCGATGTTGCGAACATTGGGGTGCTTGGAAGAAGACATGGCTCGAACATACATTGCCGAAGTTGTAAGAACTTATTTTATAATACATTTTTTATTCTAAGTATAAAAAATTTCTCACCGAGGTTACAAATAGTTCCCAGGTTCTTGCTTTGGAGTATTTGCATTCTCTAAATGTCATTCATAGAGACTTAAAGCCAGACAACTTGTTGATTGGTCAAGAAGGTCACATTAAGGTTGCTACTTTGCTTTGTTTGTTCTTTATTAAAAAAAAAACTTTTCAATGTTTTGAAAAAAGTTGTCTCTAATTCCTTCTGTTATAGTTGACAGATTTTGGGCTCTCAACGGTTGGTCTTATAAACAGTACTGATGACTTATCCGCTCCATC
Source organism: Euphorbia schlechtendalii (assembly GCA_949673415.1). NCBI lineage: Eukaryota > Viridiplantae > Streptophyta > Magnoliopsida > Malpighiales > Euphorbiaceae > Euphorbia > Euphorbia schlechtendalii. The sequence goes on from CATIWQ010516908.1 coordinate 5,796, forward strand.
ATTCGATAGCTTGGGATTTTTCGAGGGCAACGAATCTAAAAACGAAAATTCGTCGAAGAGAGAGAATCGTCAAAAGAATTCAGCTGTTGGAACTCCTGATTATTTGGCACCTGAGATACTTCTTGGCACAGGACACGGGGCATCTGCTGATTGGTGGTCTGTTGGGATTATTCTTTTCGAGTTGATTGTCGGGATTCCGCCATTTAATGCCGAAACTCCACAGGTGTGTATATATATATATATATCTCACCCGCATATTTCATACTAAAACTGCAACATGAGAAATACTAATTTTTTAAAATATTTTTATGTAGCAAATATTTGACAATATAATGAATAGAGATATACCGTGGCCTCGGGTACCCGAGGAGATGAGTTTCGAAGCTTGTGATTTGATTGACAGGCAAGATTTATATATGATGTGAATTTTCTAGATGAGTTACTTTCTATGCTTGTATAAGTGCCAACTTTTTCTATATGTCCTTGTTTGTCACATTTTAGATTATTAACTCCAAATCCAACACAGAGGATAGGAGGAAAAGGAGCCAAGGAGGTAAGTATATATATACATATAAAATCGTCATTAACTCTGTATTACAAGTAGTAATTAGAATACAAAAATGAAGTAGTTAATGTTATATTTTCAGGTGAAACAGCACTCTTTCTTTAGGGACATTAATTGGGACACACTTGCGAGGCAAAAGGTTGTTTTTTGATGACTTTATGCCTAAAATTTTGGTAAATTGATATATTAAAGTACTCTTGAAATTTTGTTGTTGGTTGTAGGCTATGTTCATACCCGCGGCAGATGCTCATGACACGAGTTATTTCATGAGTCGGTACATATGGAATCCAGAGGGCGAAAATTTTCAAGGAGGCAGCGATTTTGATGACTTAACCGAGGCTAGCAGCACCAGTTCATACTCCAATTCTCAAGAAGAAGATGTATGTTTATATAAACCTATCGATTTTTCAAACTATTATTGTCATTAGTTTTCGGTCATAACATGAAACAAAATTATTTTAATTGATGTTTTTTCGGCACAGTGACGAAAACATGTAACGCCTTGTCTTAGTTGTAGTGGTATAAGAGAATGAATGTGAAAATGGAATCTTAAAATTCAATCTTCTTAATTTTTGTAGGATAATTAATCAGTCCATAGATTAGACAAGTTTTGAAGTTTTATTTTCCTGGAATATTTTTATTTAATGGATTTATGGATCTTTTGGTTATTTTGCAGGGAGACGAATGCGGTAGCTTGACAGATTTTAATGCTCCCCAACTTGCTGTCAAATATTCTTTCAGTAATTTTTCATTTAAGGTGAGACCTACCCTATTCTTATTTTATAAAGCTCCCATGCATTTTTTATAAAAAATATTTGTTTTTTTCATAATTACTTAACATCGAACTGTGTGGGTCAGAACTTGTCTCAGCTGGCTTCAATCAATTACGATCTGGTAGTGAGGAACACAAAGGAAGCAGAAGAATCCTCAAACCCATCTTATCCTTGACAACCATGCCATTGCCTCGGTATATATCCAAACTTCATTTTGCTCAAAGCTGAAGATTATTCATATTGGCATAATTCTTCAACAAGCGAGAAAAATCCCGAACCTGAAAAATTCTTTAAAGGTGACTTTTAAGTGACTATTGCCCCAAGATTTTTCTTATTTAATACAGACTATAATGTAAAGGTGAAATTCCACTGCAATAAGTAACAAGTTGCGGTTTTTGTGATTATGCATGGGATACACTGTATATACACATACATAGAATTGAGAGTGTCATGTTAACTTTTCTTTTCCATGTTTTTGTTGTCCACTTCATAAAGCCCTCCATTTTCAAAAGTAGATCATTTTAGCTTTTGTATTGTTTTTTTTAAAGTTTGTTATCTTAGAATATCTATGCATTTTTTATCATACTTTTTCTAATTTACTCTTATATTTATTAAGAGAGAGACAATTGATTATGAGTGGTAAATTAGTACTCCCTTCAGTACCTAATATTAATCATTTTAGATTTTTTACATTGATTCCTTTTACTTGACATTTTAGAATATCAATGCAACTTTCAATAATTTTTTCCTAATTTATCATTGTATTAATTAGAAAAGATATTAAGTGCAAATAAAATTATAAGTTGATAATTAAGAAGAAAGAAAATTTTATTATAAATAAAATGGATAAATTAGTAATTTTAGTAGTGTATTAAATGTTTTATTGTTTTGATGAAAAATATTAAATGACTAGTATTGGGAAAATGAGAGAGAATAATTAAAAACAAAGAGAATTTTTGTATAAAATATAAAAGATAAAATAATCATTTTAATAGTGTAATAAATATTTTATTGGTTTTGATAAATGATAAAATTTTGGAAATAGAGAGAGTATATCTTACCGTGCATGTTATATCACGGTATTTATGTTTTAGCTATGTGTAGTTATGAATTTGGATTTTCTCGATTTTACTTTTAACTCAATCACGTTAAAAAAAAATCAGAACTATTCTAATACTTTTAAGCTTGATGCATTGGGAATCACGTGAAGTCGGTCCTAAACTTCTAATGTCAATGTCAACTTTTAAAAAGTTTAATTTCCTTCTTGAACTTGGAATAAATGCATCAATTTGCATCACATGTAAGTTTCTAGTTTGTTTGACTTTTAAATAATATAATTTTTTTCTTTCTAGCTAAAAGCCAACGTGTGATGGTATTGACTGGTAAACTGATACACATTTTACAAGTTTAGGTTCTATTTGTAACTCTAGAAAGTTCGAGAGTTTACTATTTGAAACTTTCGAAAATTCCAGGTGTCTTTAGGCATTTAAAACCGACTTGAACAACTCTTGATGCATTTTAACCTATTTTTTTAACAATTACGCAGTTATTCTAAATTAATCAATATAAATTTGTCATGTTTGAGTTTAAAATATTAAGAATTAAAGTATGGGATAATTAAACACTTTAGGATTTGTGGTAAAGTCTTAACCTAGTTGATTGAGACATGAAACTGTAATCGAAGAGGTCACGGGTTCGAGTCCACATATGTTTGGGATGGCGTGATATTTTTCTTTATTATTATTGTAAACCAATGACACAATTTAAAAATTTAAGAACTTTAGGATTGTCTAACAATTTCTTTAAAAAAGTATTGGCGGTGAGTTTTGTTTTAACAGTTGAAAACATTATACTTCAAAAAAAACAATTGAATTTAATTCATTTTACACATATTGTTAAAAGTTTTTTTGCATAAAAAAATTGTTTCCAAATAATTCTAAATGAATGTCCCTCAAAAAGAGGAAAATCGTAACGGGTTGTTAATCGGTTACCTTGTGGCATTGGGCAAATTATGGATGATGAAATCAAACGTGTTATTCTCAACATTTGTGCCCTGTTGTATGTAGGAAAGATGCAATGAAACAAGAGAGATATGTGAAAAGGTGAAAAAAAAAACTTGTCAAACGCTAAATGAGTTACATACAAGAATACATAAATTCGATTTTTTCCATGTACATAAATTTTTGCATGATGAAAGAAAAACATAAATAACTAGAATAATTAAAAATGAGAAATTTAAGAATAATTTGTTAATGTAAGATGCTGGTGGTTAATATAAGGTTGTCAATGAAAATCATAGCAAACGATTGAACAAGCATTACTTTGCTATATATTTTGCAGTCGGATGGTCCTAATTGATTTGGATCATTAAGCAATGTGTAGTCCATATTATACATTATCATCTCAGCAACTACTAAAGTTATAAAGGTTAATTATATTTCTTATTATATCATTTATATATTTCAGCTTAGCGCTTTATGCTTTATAAGCATGCATATTATGAATATTATAAAGATAAAAATGAGAACTTTAAAATAGATAATTTGCCTACTAGCTGAGGTTTGTGATCTCAGCTCCTTAAAAGTCCATTTTAAACACATTTTAAATATTGTAAGAACTATAGGAACTTTTCCTCTAAATGTTCGTGCCCACCACTATCCATACACCTATTTGAATTGCAACTCTTTTCTGTTTGATTTTTTTTATATATATAATTGATATGATTTTCGAATCTAATTTACAAACAATGCTTTTATATCTCTACTTTTAATTCATACATTTTTTCAAAATAATGGATTTTGAAGAGATATCGAATCCAATTGGTCTTAATTCATGCATACAAAATTACTTGTAAATAGAAACGTCAATTTGAGAGTTTAGGAGAAAAATGCAATTGAACAAACAATTATACCCCTTCTTGAAATTTACAGAAAAATATCTTTTATCCTCACTGTTTTGACTCATTTTCTATCGCACATTCAATTTTTGACAAGTGTTATTTTTCATATTATGTTATTTGCATTAATTTTTGAGAAATTATCACATGAACTTGATTTGGTTTTATATTTACATGTATATGCCCTTTTGTTTTAAATTTCAATTCTAGTTTCTTCCTGTTTCTTATTTTTTATTACACGGTCCATGTATTTTGTTTGAGATTACTCCTTCTTCCTCTCATCTTCTTTTTTCTTTATTTTTGCAATTCCATTATTCTTTGCTCCTTCCAATGACGATTTAGCTGCAAATTGAAAGCAAATAGCAGACAGACAAGATATTGAGAAGTCGGCGAAGGAAAAAGATAAGAGAGATAATCGAACCAAAGTTAACTGAGGCTTCGAACTGTTTGAGAGATTCAATCGACCTGTGTTCTTGGAGATGTAGATACTGGCAGCTCAATTGAGCACAAATGTCAGATCTAAACCCTATTTTAGTTTTAATTTTGTTGCTTTTGAGCTTTATTTGTGTTGGATGTGTATTAGTAGTAGACAATCAGTGATATTTCATCGAAACCCTAATGCAATTCATGATTTTAGTCCATATGTTTTGGAATTGGTTTTCATGTGATTAAGTGAGCGAATGTTGATTGATTTATTGCAGATTCTGTAGTGAGCAGAATGTTGATTGATTTATTGCAGGTTCTGTTGACATGGTTAAGTAAGCAGAATGTTGATTGATTTATAAGCTTCAACCATTGCCTTTTTTTTTTTTTTTTTGTGAATTTATTGATATTAATCCTCTTGTTTCCAAGTGTGATGAGCCAGATAAGGCTCAAGGTTCATCTGTTTGCGAGGTTGTTAAGTAGTTGGACCAGGTTTGTAGAGAAGCAGGTTTCTTCTACTTGGTAACCATTTTCATCATCTTATGTGTATTGACTGTATCATTGCGATGGTTAATTAGAGAATTCTAGTTAGTGTGTACACATTTTTTGGTCTGCTACTGGAACTAATAATTAATTGCTTTTTGATGAATCCATTGAAATTTCTTTGCCTTGTCAGATTTGTGAATAATTTTATCTAGCTTTAACTGATGAATTGAATCAAATTAGTTTATATTTTGTTCGGTTTCTACTCTAATGTTTGAGTTTTCTGTGTGTGGTTGATTAGAGAGGCCACTGCATACATGAATCTCTGATTAAAGAAGTAAAGTATCTGGCTCATAAGTTCTTTAATCTTCCCTACGAAAAGAAAAACTGAAATTCAAGATGACTCCTGCAGCTGGTTACAAGTTTGCCATTTTCAAGTGTTTTTTCCCTTAATATGTAAAAAATTGTGTCTTCTAAGTTCATAATACTATGATATACAGCACATATGATAAACATATAATACGCATATAACAAACTCAAATTTTGTTTAATACATATTTTATATACATGTTATATATCTACCATATATCTTGTGTATGCTTTAAAATTGTGCTACCGTTCTTCAGTTTTAATTGTAATGCATTCTGATCTTATTATAACAAAAAATATAACACATATAGTAGATATAATAGTCAAATAACAAATAAAGTCATTGTCTTCTTCGCACAAACTTCGATTAACGCAAATGTTATACGTGTTTTAAATCTAGTATATTAACTCAATTTTGCTTTAAAAATGTGTTTTATTGCTCCCGTTTGAAAAGTTATGCTTTAAAATTGTGTTTTCAAGCTCCAATTTTAAAAGTTATACAATATAGGTTCATCATACTGCAAAACACAACACATGTAATAGACATATAACAAAAATATAACATTTTAATAGCCACCTTTGACAAATAACAAACATATAATAGATATGTAATAAATAACTGACAATTTGAAAAAAAAAATTGAAAAAGTATATCGTAATGAATAACGTCTCAAAGATAAAAATGAGATGAACAAAAAAGTCTAAAGGGACATGTCAAAAAAATGAACGGTTTGAGAGATAAATGAAAACCAATGTAAGAAAATTAAAAAAACATGTATTTCACATGACTTGTGATTAAGGAAGGAGAGTTAATTAATGATTCTAACTGGAACGTATGAAATTAATTTTGAAACTTTGATTGATATAAAGAAAATTTTGAAATTTAGATTAATTTTTTTTTGTAATTTAGTAAAAGTTTGATGGAAAATATATAATATGATCTACATCATTTCCCTAATAACCCCTTAATTTTTCTTTCTTTTATTTGTTTATTTCTCTTTATTAGTTGTTTATTATTTGTCAAAACTTGAATTGGGGACAAGGAAGTTGGAGACAGATGATTTTTTTCCCATAAGTATAAGGGTGAGATGTACATTTCAATTCATCATTAAATCCTATATTAAGTAGAATAAACAATAACAATTGGATTAATCAAATTATGAATTTATGATGATAGGTATATAACTTAATTGGAACTCCAACCAATCTACAAGTTAAAAGGGTATACTATTTTGGTCAAGGACGATATTATTCCAATATTCCTTGGATTAATTTTTTTTCTCAAGGAAATATTTTTAGAGAAATAAAGTTTTTCTATGCCTGGGTATGTCAATTAGCAGACAGAAAACAATGACAAATATGATGAACTGTTACACATATATCAGTAGAAAACTATTTTCCTTCACTTTATAATATGTAAAGTTATTTTTTGACAAGCAAACAAGACCAATAATTATAAAATATTTCGATCTCAGCAGCCCAATACAATTGTAATGTAGTTACCCGCTTTAATTGTCTCCCATTTTGGCTTATTTTTAATGGAGATACAGTTTTCCTTTCTCCTGTACGGCGTCGTTTTCCAATTTCTGAAAATATGGACTTGGTGGTGGAAACTAAATTACAGAACTTAAAAAAATTTAACATTTACATCGAAAAAAGAAGAGGAGAAAAAGAAGGAGAATTTGAGCTTAATGAGAACCCTCAGTACATAGGCATCAAGTAAGCCAAGATAATTAATCCATTATCAATGTTTAAGTAATTAATGAAGGTCTAACATATTGAAATCCAAGTCTGCAATACAGCCAAGTCCATAATACTCATCTTCAATTTCATAATTATAATTGCCATCCCCTTGTGATGATGATGCTGATGAAAAATTATTTCCCAGAATTTGATTGTTATTCTGATCCGGAAAATTCCAGGCCGTCGGATCTTGGAAAAAGGCCTCTGATAATATGTAATTAAGCAAGGGATCGCCGTTCCTATTTTGATCCAGTGGTCTACATAGTTCAAAGTTCATCGGAGTGCAGTTACAGTCACCGGAGTAGGAGAAAGAGGAATGATCAGCACCCTTGATATTAGTATTGTTATTGTCATGATCTGTTGTAGTTGGTTGATCTTGTTGATGATGTTTATCAACAGAATTAGAATAATTAGTGTCATTATTATTATAAGTATTGTTTTGTTGAAGGGGCTGGTGTGAAACCGGATCGATTCCCATTTTAATTAGCTTTTTCTTGATATGAGTATTCCAGTGATTCTTTATCTCGTTGTCCGTTCTTCCCGGCAGTCTTGCTGCGATCTTAGACCACCTGAATTTTTAACAATTAATCAAAATAATGAGTTATAAATAATGTTTATTCGATGGTGCGTGATGTAAAATTTCACCAGCATCTCTTGCTGATCTTTTTCTAATCTATTATTATTATTATTATTATTATTATACACGAATTTGGTTTTTTTAATTTATTTTTGTCATTATTAGATAACTTTTTCATGTTTTTTATACAAAAGATAAAATGATAGGGGGGAATTTTTTGAGATTCTTTTTAAAGCGTGCTATATATTTCAATTACAATTATTATATAAACTATGAAGATAGTGATTGCAAATAAAAACATTAACCCAAGTCCCGTTTGAGTTTTGACGCAAATTTTAAAACTTTGATTCAGGTTAGGCTCGGGTTGGGTGAGAATTTCAGCTCATTAATAGGTCTAAATGCAAATAATTATGCACTAAAATCTGTTGACTAAGCTTAATGAAGAAAAGAGAGATATTGCCATTTTTCTGATGATGAGTTAACTACAAAAAAAAAACTTGGATGTAAAGGTTCTCTTTTTAAGAGTGGAATTGTCAATCAATGAATTAATTCTGAAACAATTTTACATCAGAAATCTCCATTGGAATATTAAATAAATGATTTGAAGTGCAATTTAGGCCAAAAATAAAATATTAGACCATATAATTACTTTAGAAAACAACAACTTTATCCATCAATATAATATGAAATAATACAGCTAATACTTGATCAGGTAGCTGGTTCTACAATATTTATATGACATATTTTGCATAGTGATCAATTGAAATATTAATTTAACTAGATAGTAGGATGCAATCATGGTTATTGAATATTATTTCTCCCAAAAATTTTCAAATAAATAAGAAAGTAGAAAAATGAATTTTTTTTACAAATGTGGGGGTAACAACATTAAAATAGTCATACTGGGAATGTAAATTGCCTTAAAAAAAATTAAATTCAATGTGAAATTCTCTAAATTTGGATGGTTGTAGAGTGAAGTAAAATGAAAAAGAAGCATTAGTAGTGGAAAAGTACCTATTGCCCAAATGGGCATGGAGGTCAATGACAAGTTGCTCCTCATCTTGATTAAGAAGGCCTCTCTTCAAGTCAGGGCGGAGGTAATTGGTCCAACGGAGGCGGCAGCTCTTGCCACAGCGGCGGAGACCGGCGAGCTTAGGGACAGCACGCCAGCAGCATTGGCCGTGGTTCAGAATAAAATGGACCAATTTCTTGTCTTCTTCGGCAGTCCAAGGACCTTTTTTAACACCAAGCTTGTCACAACACGGCTGCCTACCCATGTCTTCTCTTCTCTTTTTCTTCTCTTAAGAATTCAATCTTTAAGTCAAGTGTATCAATCTCACTTCATCCTCACCCACCTTTATATACTACTACTTTTTTAGTTTTTTTTTTCAACTTTTCAAATCCATAATTTGTTTCCCCACTCACTCTCTTTCATTATCTACGTGTATTGCACTTCTCATTTGTATTTGTGTCTTTACCTTTCATTTTTTTTAATAGAAAAATCTACTTTGCACTGAATATTTAAAGCTACGTATAGTTTTCTCAAATTTTTAAAAATATACCATTTTGCATTAGTTTTTGACTGATTTGATTTTACAAAGATATATTTTTCTAATTTTATGTATACAATTAAAAGTTGACATATGACATTAATTGAGTAAAGGGATGCAGTTTTTAAAAGTTGAAGGAGATTAGAGGATTGTTTTATAAGTTCAAGTGACAGTAAGAAAATGTTTCTCATAGTATATGCTTATTGACTTTTGCCTTAAAATTAAGGTAAAAAACCTTAAAGTCAAAAGTAGATATTACTTACTTTTACTTTTTTTTAACTTAAATGTTGAAAATAAGTCATGAAAAACACTTTATAACACTCCTTGTAGGTTAAAAACTCCTTATTAAGTTAAAAACTCATCATAAGGAGGATTTTATGAAAGAGAAATATCATCTACGTTTTTTTGGTACATTTAAATACTTTCTGACACATTAAACATTTTTTTCACAAATCACGCATACTATATTTTAGACTTGTTCATCGGGTGGGCTGGGCTAGGCTTTGCGGGCTTTTTATTAAAATCATTAACCCAAGTCCATACTTTAGAACTTCGGGTTCGGGTCGGGTTTGGGTCGGGCTTACAAGGTCTAAGCCCATGATTTTTTTATAAATTTTTTTATTAAACTAAAAAAAATATAATATAAGATGTTTAAATTTTAAACATAATTATATTGTTTACTTACAATCTTTAATATTTAGTAACATATATCAAAATCAAGCATACAAATTTAATAGAATAAAACATAAAATCTTAAAATAATTATAAATTTAATGTATAAATATATAATAAATAAATTTATTCATCAGGCCGGGCTCATGCCAGACTTGATTATTTATATAAAACCAAGTCCGGTCTATAAAATTCAGATTTTTACGAGCTCAGACTAGACTTTTTTAAAAATAAATGTCCAAACCCGGTCCGTTGAAGCAGGCTCGCCGGCAAACATGTCTACTATACCTTATGCGGGTTACCCGTTCAACCTGGCTTCATTCCAATTTTATGAGTTGTGTTTAAACATGAATTTTTCACTAAATCTTATGCAATGTCCGAGAGATGAATGTCTACAAATTAAAGATGAAAATACAACTTTCCTACAACATTTGACATATCTAAAATCATAATTGATTCTATAATTTCCTTACCCCCAATACAAAATATATACAAGTTTCACTTGCTTTAGACAGAAATTAACTTGTGCACTGAATGTAATTTTAAAAAGAGAAGATTGGTGATTGAACACCCCTGCGAAGAAATGTGGTATTTTGAAAAGTGAATTGTATTTAATCTAACTTAATGTATGTGCTCTGTTGATTGATTTCCCTGCATAAGAGCACCTTGAGCAAAAGTGGGGTTGAAGTGTGAATGAAAATTCAACCCAATTCCATTTCTCACTTCAAAAATTGGAGTTGCTACGTTGAAGTGATACCGTAACAACTTTATAAATAGTTTGATAATATTTCTTTTTGTCTTCTTTTTGTTTAATAGGTTATTTGTTGTTTTGAGTTAAATAAAAAAAATAATATATAATATTTTATTTTGGAATGGAAATTTAAAGTGAAGAATTGGAAAATAAACATTGTAATAACTTAAACTTATAGAATTTGAAGTGAAAAATGATGAGAGGTCAAAACCTCAACCAATTAATCTATTGTGAAGGGAACCATCAAAGATAATATGTAATGAAACGTGTGGTATTTGTCTTAGCAAATAATTAAGACATAACCTACAATCCTAATGGTCTCGCACTTGACTTTGCATTAGACCTGTTCGTCGGGGGGGTCGGGTCAGTTTCGAGCCGGGCTTGGCGGGTTTTTTTTACAAAAAACGCTAACCCAAACCCATACTTTAGAACTTCGGGCTCGGGCCGGGTTTACAAGGTCATTCGCAAGCTCGGCCCAAGCACATGAATATTTTTTTTTTATAAATTTTTTTATTAAACTAAATTAAAAAAATATAAAGTAGATCAAAATATGTTTAAATTTTTAATATAATTGCATTTTTACTTAAAATCTTTAATATTTAGTAACATTTATTGTGTTCAAGTATACAAATTTAATAGGATAAAATATAGGAACTTAAAATAATTGTAAATTTAATGTATAAATATATAATAAATAAATAAAATTATTCGTTGGGCCGGGTCCGGGCTTGGGTATTTATATAAAAACCAAGCTCGGCCCATAAATCTTCGGGGTTTCCACGGGCTCGGGCTCCAACCGGGCTTTTTTAAAAAACGAGTGTCCAAACCCGGCCCGTTGAAGCGGGCTCGAGCCGGGCCGGGCGGGTACCCCGGGCAGAGACGGATGATTTAAGTGAAAATTTTCCTCTAAGATACAAAAACCGTAATGACAAGCATTTAGGCTCTATTCTTTTCAACTTATTCAACATCCAATTCAGTTCATTTTCAATTTATATATATATATATATATATATATATATATATATATATATATATATGTATGTATGTATGTATGTATGTATGTATGTATGTATGTATGTATGTATGTATGTATGTATGTATGTATGTATGTATGTATGTATGTATCT
>CATIWQ010517065.1:0-10568 GCA_949673415.1 Euphorbia schlechtendalii
ACACAAATTCAATAGTACATTTGTGTATATACCAACACTTTTATCATGTATTTGAAATATACATTAAATCAAAATACAATTTCCTTCAATAATCATAAAATAACAACATCCACAAGATGTCTTAAAATTCAACAACAAACAAACTAAAACATCCACAAAGTATAAATACTAAAGTACTAATTGCATCCACAAATAGATTGAAATAACATGAATAAAGTACTAGCGTCTTCCCCTCAACGGATATAGTAGAGAACTTAACCGAACTCACAAGACTCAAGTCTATCTTCATGTGCGGTTGGAACCCTAAGGGTTGGTAACATGCTTTTTATGTTGTCACCACAACAGTTTTTGTGACAATTAAGTTTTTGTTATCATATTTTTAAATTATCAGTCAAAATTTTAAGTTGTCACAACAAAGGATTAGTTATGATTATAAAATAATTGTCACAAAATATCTATTGTGTGATAATTTTACAACAAAATTTCGCAAAACAATAACAATGACAGTTAATTATTGTTATTGTAATATTCAATAGTTTTTTGTGACAACAATTTTCGTGACAGATAAATTTTTATCGCATATAAATCGTAACAATAATGTTGTACAAATTAATTGCTCACAAAAACTTTGAGGTAATGAATCATCATTTCTTCATGTTTATACAACACTGAACAATTTGCTCAGGTAATGAATCACATTTCTTCATGCTCAACTCTTTGATTTTAGATATATGTATATTAGATAATTAGCTATGTGTTCTCTTTTTACCATTTTCATGTTTATACTCTTTTTATTCACAGTAACCTCTCATAGTGTTTAATTGGCTTTCTTCCTATATGATTTAATTGACATATTTGGTTTAGTTATGGTATGGATTCTTTTGGTGCCTATTACTACTGAGCTGAGTATACATCATATTTAGTCATTTAAGTCGGTGTATTGGGTATTGACTTAGATTTTAAGCGTATGCAATTTGATATCTTAGTAGGAAAGAGGTAAATGATATGTATATATTATTAGGCCTTGCACTGTTTGCGATCATTGAATCAGGTAATGTTCATACCTTTGCTGCTCTTTTTGTATAATCAATATTAGCAAATTGTATTGAACCTGTGGTCACAAATTCTAAAAAATTTGGTCTATAATGTTGTACAAATTTATTAGTGGGTTTGTATTAAATGGGAATTTGGGTACTCAATGTTTTTGTTTTTACACATGTCCATTGATATCCATAAGCTTGGGTTTCCCATGTATGTTGTGTTGATGTGAATTTACAACTACATTTGTAAATTTTTTGCTTAATTAAGATACTATGTTTGGCCTAGGTAACTGATTTAGTTAATATGTTTCCATTCTGTTACATTGTAATGAGATCTTTTTATTGATTATACCATTTGAAGAGACCTATGATTTGAGTTCCTAGATTTCTTGGATTACATAAGTGCTTTCATTTACAAACTAGTTACATGTTGTGTCACCATGTCTAATGAATTTTTCAAATATGTGTTGTTTCACTTGAATATCTAGTTGTTGGTCTTTATGAATAAATTGTCTTTGCATTAGAGTCAATTATGATTATCTTTGTTTTTCACTTTTGTATTTTAAATATACATGCATTTAAACTATTTTGTTCATTTGTTAATTTCTTTTCATTAATTGAAAATATCTTCTATTTATTATTATTGAGTTTCCTTCAATCCAAAGTTGTTACAGGTGTATATGAATCGATGATGACAAAAAAAGTCATCATAAAAGTAAAATTTTGTCACTACACATTATATGACAATAAAAAGTTGTAACAATTAGTATAATACGTGATAACTAATTGTATTCATGATTAGTGGATTTCAAGTGATAAAAAAATTAATGTCACAAAAATTGCAATTTTTGTGACAACACATTTGAAGATATTATTTGTAACTCGGTTATTAGCATCCATGTCTTAGTGACAACAATTTTTGCCACATATATACATATGCGATAACATTTAAAGTTTCCGGGTCAATTTATCATCACAAATAATTAATTTTGTGACAACCTTTTAAAATCGTCATTTAATTTAATTCATTTTGATGTATTATAGGTAACAAGTAGTGCTTTTTAAATCCTTGATCATAGCTCATATATTATTCAAGTCATTCCCAAATAAGAATGCCCTCTAGAGTTGAAGTAAGCACATCACAAGTTCACTCCATCATGTGTAAAAATCTAAATTTAATTCAACGAATGGAGCTATTAGGATTCAAACCATCTTACTTTAGGTATAAGTTGCTCTACTATAACGTCATGAGACTGCTTACCTCAAAAAAACTTAAATTGATAGGTGTAAAACTCATTATATATCAGCACAATGAACATAAGGGTAAGAGTAAAAATAGGAGAATAATAAACTAGTCTTATTTATTTTTGGAAGGGAAACATTTTGAAGAATAGGCATTCCAACTAAGTTGGCAACCTCAGAAGTTTAAAAAGAAAGACCATACTCAGAATAAGAAAACACATGAAATGAAAGTAGCCAACTAGCCCCACTATCCTTAGTAGTAATTAAGAAAACACTTGAAAAGAAAGTTGTTGATCCTAACTCTACTATCCTTAGTAGTAAAGTTAGATGGAAGAAAATGGATGAAAAACACCACGCCCTTCGATTGGAGTTGAACACGAGCATGATGACCCCGGGATGCATCTACATGCTGGCATGCATTGAGGGGGTGGAAGCATGCTTTCCTCGATAGTTGTGCCATTCTTCACAATAAAAACAGTGCTCATACCCTCGCTTAGATGCTTTTCGTAGTGACAATGCACAAACCATACCCCTAAAAAATTTCTTTACACGTAAGTATCATTTGATAATACACTAAAAAAATATACAAGGAAAGTGAAGAAACTAGTTACCGGGATTATCGGCAACGAATCTAATAGCAACCCAACCGCCGGCAGGAATAGAAACCGTGTTAAGTTCAGGAGGACCAACCAAATTATAACACGGGGTGTCTGGATCAGTGGAGTCGGTACATGCAGTAATAGTATCCTCTACGGCCGTAAACTCGCCTTGACCATAGGCGACTGCATAGAAAGTAAATCCATGAATATGCATAGGGTGAAGTCCACCACTGAATACAATCTGAACTACATCTAAATAGTTGAACATCAGAGCCTTTGTCCCGAACTCCGCCTCTCGTGGACCGTCCTCTGCACGACTTGGGAAATCCTCATCGAAATATCCAGTTATGTTCCTGCACACATCTTTTATTTATCAATACCTAAAACCAAATATGAGGATCGATCAAATATTTGATAGCTTTTATCGACGCAATTATTATCACCTGCTATAGGCCTCTAGTATTGATATATTTGGAAACACAAAAATGATTCCATTCAGGTTGGCAATATTTAAACCACCAATACTACCTACTCCAGCACTTATAGTCACACTTTTAGTTATGTTTTCGGGGACAATAGCAGGGTGCTCTTCGCTGTTTAAGCTCCGAATCGCCTTCGTAAAACTTGAAGCAGCAGTCGTGTTATTAACGGCTGGCAATTGCGGATATGGAATAAAAGTAGGATCGATAACATTCTCACAACTTCCATTGTATCTTAGAATTGCAGATGTTGTTGTGTTAGTAAATGTGCCGAACAAAGCATATGGAGCTGCGGCCATGAAATAACACCCCGGGGTTTGGTTTGCAGTGAACAAAACATCCATGGTTTGTCCTGGAGCTATTCTTATATATTCAGATGTTAAAGGCTTTGTGTAGGCCCCATCATGCCCTACTAATGTTAGGTTGTGGCCTGCGATCCCGAAAAACTGATCTTCGTTTAGTACAGCATTCACCACTCGAAGAAGATACGTTTTTTTGCCCTCCACTACCATGCTGAAACTTTTTTCTGCAAAACATACATAACACAACAATTTCATATCCAAACTTTTTTGAAAGAAGTGGAGGATGACACTCTAAAAAAGGCGGATATCCGTAATTATATTTAATGAAGATTCATTCATTTTATGAGGTTTACCGGTATAAGAACAATTGTTTGGATATCCTGGCTGACCGTTAATGGTGGTACCGTCCGCAGGGGGGAAAGTATTGTTATTCGCCCTGGCAGCTTCATACATTTTCATCACTTCTTCTTTATACCAGCTTCCTGTGATATTTCAATTAAATTTAGTGATTTTTAATTAATATAAGCTGAAATTGAAAATAAGAACTTTAAAAAATGGTAGATTTGGATTACCAAAATGATTTTCGCTGTCTAAGAATATTTACTAGGTCATATGAAACAGTGTTGCCACATATGCTTATCAGTAGAAACAACTAACAAAGTTTTGACAACGATTTTACACTTTTGCAATATTATTCCCAGATGTATAATAGTTTTATATGCAGAAATGTCAAAATAATGAGTTGAAGAATATTTCTTACCAAGAATTATCTCTTGTTGTCCGTCAGGAATTATAGGGTATGGATATATATTACCAGGTGGATAAACAACGATGGCACCATGAACAGTTGCCATGGACCATTCACTGTGAGCGTGGTACCATATAGTTCCTTCTTCTCTTGAAAATATGAGCTCATATGTGAAATTTGATCCTGGTTGAATAGGACATTGTGTGATATTTAGGGGACCATCAAACCATGGATTCCTTGGTTGTAGTATTCCATGCCTATATATTAACATGACACAATTAGCAAACAGTTATATACGGTAACTATTTATAAACTGAATTGCTACGTGCCAACCCTGTGTCATGACATGGATAGAAATCTCATCCGCCCATGCCATGGCGTGGATGGAATTCTCGTCTGCTCATGACATTGCATTTTTCCATTTTTTATGAAATGACATTGTAGTATTTTCAATCGAGCGGTACGAAGTAAAACTGTGTGTGTGTTTGTATGTATATACACATACACACACATACATATACATACATACATATTATCCTTCTTGCTTTTTAAGGTCTAATAAATAAATATCTTTATTATGAGTACTAAAAAATATACTGGACCGACAAGCATTATCGTGAGAATAGTAGAGAAAAGTGCAGACCAATGAATAGTTATGCCATGAGTTCCATTGTTGTGGACATTGACATGAATTGTATCTCCTTTATTGGCATATATTGTTGGCCCCGGCAATGTACCATTTGCAGTCAAAGTGACAGTGTTGTGGCAAAGCTTTGTGAGCTTAACATCGTAGATCTGAAATCAATTTAAAAAACACACAAATAGATCATAAGTAAAATGTAAATGTTAGATACTTAAATATACAAAAGGTAAGAAAACTTACGAAAATGTCATAGTTTTTGCGGATAATCGGGATATCAATGGCATTGCAAAGGACCACAATGTTCATAAACAAAAAGGCTAATAAAAAACTTATTTCCCTGAAACCCATATTTTTTTCAAAATGCTGAAAAGAGAACTTGTGATGTGTTCTACAGGTTTCCCCTGAGATGTGTGAATTGATAATTACATTTTGAATTCTATTTATAGGCACAAATTTAGCCAACCAGCCATGTGACAGATTTATTTTAACTATTAAAAGTTAACTGTTATTCTAATGTTGCATTACACATAACAGTAATTCAAACTAACGTTTTCACTTTCAATCTACTTTTCAGTAAGCAAAACATCAGTGTACTTAACATTCAACGTCATTGGTACTCTATTTTCTTAATACTGACATAAACAAGTCTTTGTTGAAATTGAAAACTGTGTAAAATTCAAATTTTAACGTGTATAACATGTCTCTAATAAATTATCTCAGTGATTTAATATAATTATAATTACAACTTGTCAAATTAATTAATTTTATAATAATACTAATTGCTTTAATTTAATAAAATTCAACACGTGGGGTTTGTGTAAACTCTTTTTAACTCCGCTGTTGAATTCATGCAATTGTTACACATATATACAAGTAGTGTGACCCCTGGAATTCGAGGTAGAAAGGGAATCTTATTAATACAATAATGAATCTGCTAACAATAGGAAAGATGGCTATATACAAAATTACATGTTCGAAATACTTGATCCGTCCGTGAACGGATCAATCGGATCAGAGAATCCAATCTAATTTAGTTATTTGGACTAAATTGAAAAGTTATAGAACTTTAGGGAATTAATTACAAATAATTAAAGAGTTGAAGGACTTAATTGTAAATTATCATTTTTTCATTTCATATATAAATGAAATTGGACATGTATTTTTTAATATGAAATTTATTTTGATTCAAATTCATTTTCTCTCTCTAAGGATTTCATCTCACGACGAAAATATCGTAAATCGATTGTCATTAATCTTCGTCGATGCAAAAGTTGTAAATATACATCCATACTCCGACACACCGTGAGATAGATTGACTTGGCATTCGATGCGACGCTCTTCTATCTTGGGCATACGAAAAAAGGTAAGTATCGAATCTGTTTTATCTTTACGTTTTCCTTCAATGGTATCAGGAGCGGAGTTATTTTTTGGATGATAATGTGTTCTTGAATATTCCGGAATTCTGAAATTTTGATTTTCGAAATTCATTTTCGTATTCTTCGTGAATTACACAAGAAAATATGAAAAATAGTAGAAATTGTGTTTTTGGAGCATTTTTTGGTACATATCGATGTTTTGGCCATGATTCTGTTATTTTTCTACAATCATAGTGATTACAAAATGATCAATAATCATACTAGTTTCGATTTTGGCCGGAAATTACCTGTTTCACCTGAAAAAGTATTTTTTCGCATTATTTTGTGTAAAAGTAAAATTTTCATTCATTTTTTCATAAAACGGGCCACACCAACGGACTCCAAACCCAAAAACGAGTAGAACTGACAAAGTCCAGACAACGGAATCCACCTCTAAGGCGGCACGCGACATACATAAGCCGCAGGGTGATGTCACTCACCTACATGTGAATCACACACGTCGATGTAAAGGTGGTTACTCAACGGCATGTGAAATGCACGCATCGGTTGCCGAAGAAGTTACTATACGGTGCGACATGCGTCGATGGGCGTTACGTGTGCTAGTTGGCCACATGGCACTGGTTGGCATTAGGCCAATGAAAAGTTGCCACGTGGAAACCTTAGGTGTTTTCACGATTTTTAGTGTTTAACAAAGTCCTTTTGCTCCCAAATTTTTATTTTTTCAGAATTTTTTGAGGTTTAGAATATATTGTTTTCTATTTATTTTATGTTAATAAATGCTTAAAAATTATAGAAAATTAGAGTCTGAATTTTTAAATATTTTGTATCGATTAAAAAATAATTTGGAACCTGCTGAAAAATAATTAAAAATATTTCATATGTTGATTAATTTTTATTATTATTTTATTTATATTTTTGAATTAGATACATAAACATATTAAATGAAAATAATATTCAAATTAATTATTATATAATGGCTGAATTTAATAATACATGTAAGGTGTAATGTCATTGAATATTTTTTAGTAATATATTTAGGTCTTTTAATTATTTATGTGGTAATTATATTAATTATAAATGTGTTATTTAAATTTAATTAAGTTTTTTTAGTAATATTTTGAAATAATTAACCATTTATATAAAGATTAAATTATTTTGTATTTGTAAAATATAAAATATGATAAAAAAATGTTTTTGTTAATTATTTATATGATAATGAAACATTAGTTTATACTTGTATAAATTACATATAAATATATTTTAGTAATATATTTAAACTAATTAATGATTAACATTAACATTTTGACATATGTTGTAGATGGTCAATAACGATGCAACTCTCACGTAACCTCAACCATATATTCATTGGAAAGAGCTAAGAGGAATTTGAGAATAGTGTACTTATTACATTTATATATGATTACATAGTGTACTATGTTATCGTCATGAAGAAATACAATTTTTATGTGTATTGTTTTACTACTTTGTAAAACATGGTTTTAGAAATCTAATTTTCAATTTGTTTGAATAATTAAATTATATAATAATTGGACATTCAAGATTTTTTAAATAATTTGATTGTTTATTATCAAGTTCGATTAAAGGAAAGGATTTTAGATCTAATGAGTTGACCCAGGATGATCATTATGAACATCATAGTTGATGTTGTAATAATTTTTGGATTGTAATACTTAGTGTATAACTTAATTCCAATTAGACGTAAAATAATTGCACACGTTAAGTATATTATGTGATGGTTAACGATTACCAAAAAAAAATGTGATGGTTGGCAGTAAAAGTCTCTGCAGTCTCAATTAAAAAAAATTCCAGGATTCAAATAAAGAGATAACACAAAAGGGAAAAACATAGTCCAAGTGTCCAAAAAAAGGAAAATATAGGGTGCATTTGATAATCTCCATTGTTGAATCCATCAACCTATTTTCAGACTATCTCTCTTCTCCCGTCATCTTCCTCTTCACCCTGCTTCCTCGTCCTCGTCGACCATCACTGCAACTTCTATCTTGATCTCCTGTTCCGCTAACTTTAAGCTCATTCTCTTCATTTTGATTTTAGTCCTTTTTCTTCCTTCTTTTCTTCTGACGGAAAACGTAAAGTGAAACGAATTCGAAATTTAACCTTCCGTGTGTCCAAGATCGAAGAACGCCGCATCGAATGTCAAGCCAAATCCATCTCACGGTGTGTTGGAGTATGGATGTATATCCACAACTTCTGCAGGGGCGAAAATCGATAACGATCGATTTGCGATATTTTCGTCGTGAGATGAAAACCCGGAAGAGAGAAAATGAAAAAAATGAAAATAGAATGAACATGAATACTCTTATCCATGTTAATCGTCCATCTCATATATATATGAAATGAAAATTTAATTAATTGCAATAAAGTCCTTGCACTCTTAATTATTTGCAATTAATTTTTTTGAAGTTCTATAATTTTTCAATTTAATCCAAATAACTAAATTGGATCGAATTTATTGACTCGATTAACCTGGTTACAGGCGGACCAGGTATTCCAGCACCTTCATTCATTTCATCTCCATGGCTACCCACCATTCTACTATCACATTCAAACCCTACGCCCAAATCCCCTCTATCAATCCTCGTCATTTGGCCTTTTAAAGTTCTTCGTTCAGGCTTTTTTCACAAAATCAATTATTAGAATAATCGATTAGGTCAAAAACCAGTTCTGATTGTATATTGTTGTGTGGTGATTTATTTTTCAATTTTTTTATTCTCTATCTTTCATTAATAAAATAAAACAAACATAACAAGAGAATTTGTTTAAATTTGATGTAGATTATTTGTACAATAAGTTATCTTTTTTATTGAAATTTATTAGATGTTGTGTTGGAGAAGAAAAGGGGAGTCTGACGGTAGTCGTACAGGGTGGAGATTGGTGTCTAATGCATTTTTAGAGGGTTGGAACTTGAAACTACGAAGGAGAAAGGGGTATATCAGGGAAATCAAAATTTTGAAAGGTAATTTTTAAGGGTTATGGTAACTAAAACCATATGTTAGCTAATGTTAAGTTTATGTATCTTTATATGAAGTTTCAAAAATTATGTATCATTATGTTAACAAGAGCAGAATTTGTATACCGTTGACTATTTTAAGCCCATAAAAATGTATTAAGACTATAGGATTTCCTACCAAGTATAATTTCAAGTTATTCTTCACGAATAATAGGATATGGATACTTGTTTTCAGGAGGATACATGACTATGGCACCATGAACGGTGACCAGTCATTGTCGGTGTGATACCAAATTGTTCCAAATATGAGCTCAATTATAAAATTTGATCCCCGGATGAACTGAACATTGTGTGATATATAGAAGACCGTCAAACCATGAGTTTTTTGGTGGCAATATTCCATGCTTATAAATTAACATGAAACGGTCAATAAAATATCCCAAATACTCGTATAATATTATAAAAAATATGTTTTAGTTTATTACACGTATCATTACTTTGAATTCAAATCATTCAAATTAATCTATATGATAAAGTTTACAGTTAATAAGAAATATACATTCATCTGAAGGTGCGTAAATCTATGTAATAAATTACAGTTTACTATGAAACTATTTGACCAAAAAGTGTGAAATTGAGTACATAAATATATGTTCAACAAGTACTCGTTAGAAAGTTAGTTGAAAAAGTGCCCACCAATAAATGGTAACGTTATCAGATCCATCATTGTAGACATTGATTTATATTGTTTCTCCGTTGTTGGCATATATTGTTGACCCTAACAATGTGTTACAAAGCCTGGTGAGATTAACGTTGTATATTTGCAATAAAATTATAAAGAAATCAAACAGATCATAAGTTAATTAATTAAAACTCAAACATCCCATAATCATACATATGATATATAACATACGTGAATATCGTAGTATTTGGGACTAACATTGGCATTGCAAAGGATCACAACGTCAAAAGGTAGAAAAGATAACAATGATCTTATTTTCATTTTTAACAGTTTACGCAGAGGTCCAAGACCATTTCGGTCACTTAACTTCTGGTGGGAAGAGCCTAGTTTTCTCCCATTTGTTAAACAGAAATGGGCGGAAATCTGCATCACTGGCGGCAGCAGTGATATTAATCGCAAACTTCATCT
>CATIWQ010517112.1:0-20206 GCA_949673415.1 Euphorbia schlechtendalii
CGATTATCAAGAGGTTCCCCTGTGGAAAGGGGTTTGGAATTGGAATGGGCCGGAAAGAATTAAAACCTTCGTGTGGACCGTTCTTAAAGGAAAACTTTTAACTAATGTTGACAGGAAGCGTA
The DNA here is from genome assembly GCA_949673415.1 of Euphorbia schlechtendalii. Classification (NCBI taxonomy): domain Eukaryota; kingdom Viridiplantae; phylum Streptophyta; class Magnoliopsida; order Malpighiales; family Euphorbiaceae; genus Euphorbia; species Euphorbia schlechtendalii. Next base: position 123 of record CATIWQ010517112.1, read on the forward strand.
GAGGCCTAACCGAGATAGATGCTTGTCCAAGGGCGTGTGGTTCAACGGAAAGTATCACACATGTTCTACGAGATTGCCCTTATGCAGCTAAAACTTGGGCTAGTTTAATTCCTACTGACACTCTAAACAACTTCTTGCAAGGACAGGCAGACGATTGGTTTATAGCGAACCTCTGGGAACGAGATAAGTACGGACAAAAGCACTGAGGAATTACTTTTGGCATTGCTTGCTGGTTCATTTGGAAGGAGAGAAATGATTTGATTTTTAATAACGTCATACAAAACAACTCTTCTTTGAAGACTAGAATTTTGGGCTTTGCGAATGAGGTAGCTACTTCATTTAATTGGGATGGAATGAGAAATGTGTCAAACAAAGAATGGAAGCTAATTGGTTGGGAATGTCCACCAACTGATTGGGTCTGCATTAATTCTGATGGATCAGTCCGGGGATCTAACTTTCTAGCTTCGGCTGGGGGTTGTTTAAGGGACGATTGTGGGAGATGGATTTTGGGGTTTGGCAGGAATATTGGAAGTTGCTCAGTTGTTAAAGCAGAATTATGGGGATTATGGGATGGACTTTGCCTAGCATGGGAGCAAGGATTCAAAAAGGTCATTGCGGAAACAGATAGTCTTTCTGTTCTCGATGCAATTAATAAGCAGCATGTTAATGGCAACGAATACTATGGACTAACAATGAAGATCAAATCCTAGCTAGCTCGGGATTGGACAGTCGTTTTGAAGCATGTTTTCAGAGAAGGTAATAGAGTGGCAAATAAAATGGCAAGCATTGCAGGTTTGTTGCCTTTGGGCGGGCATGTTTTCCATCAGGCTCCCCCTGATGTTTTCCGTATCGTCATAGATGATGTAATTGGAGTGTCTTTCTCCCGTTTTGTTATTTCTTAGCCTGAGTGGCTTTCTTGTTTAATCAAAAAAAGCGGTAGGGTAGGGTTGTGTTGGAGCATGTTTATGCAAGTAGTATATCTTTTAATCTTCCAAATGGAAAATTGGAATCCATGTGTTCTGTGTATGAGCCTATTCAAAGTGTTTTTCATATCATGATGGAGGACCTTGCTCTATAGCTGTTGTTGCCTAATCTTTTTTATCAAAAAAGTTAAGAAAATGGAGAAAGTGCCAAAAGATAACATTGAATTGCTTCCTTACGAGGGCGCATGCACATATTTATAATTGCATTCTAATTAAATTTATTTCAATAAGTAAACAGAGTGACTCGTTACGTTGATAAAAAAATTGTATGGAAGAAAACTATGGGATTATTCAAACTAAAAAAAATACTACAAGATGTGAACATAAAATACTTAGTTATAGGGACGGATGCACGTGCATAAAAATGAGTTTATGTATTTCACTTTTTTAAAAAATTAATATTTAAAATTGTGTATAAATAAGAACTTATGGATCAATAATGAAATAACTCTTAACATTCATTTCCAAATTTTTTGACTTTTTGGATTAATCAATTGTAATTTTATGAAAAAATTTATTTACGTATATTTGAAATAAAAATTCTTCTACGTGAATCTTTGAATCCATGAAAAAATAATGTTGGATTCTCAACTAAAAAGAAATATTATTTCAAGTATAACATGTTCGATTAAATTATATTTCTAATATAATCCATTAAAATCAATAACAAACAAACATATTGAATCGTATTACCTGAAAATACATTTATACAACAGAAGTTTAATTGTATAAAATAGAATCAACATATCTTATGCTTTTATTAATATAAATGTATTTCAAATTCAAATTCTATTTCAAAATTTTAATATACGAATAAAACTGATTGTTAAATTTGGTCCAACTAGGCATACGATTGATTATCCTGTACAACCATGGTATCATGATAATATTGGTATATAACATATTTAAAACAAAAGCACAAAAGAAAATCTATTTCAAAATTGAGGAATTCTAGCAAAAGAAGAAGCAAAATGATGGTTTGAATGCAATACGAATGGGTTTGCAAGTCACATGGATGCAGCATATAATTCCAATTTCAGCAATTTAGTCTACAACTAACTATTTCCCATTTCAAACTTTTTATTTAATTTTATGTAATAACCAATTCAAAATAAACGTTGGAGCATCACTATCTTATCTTTTTACTTGCCAAGCAATACGAAATTTGAAAATTGAAATTAGGGGAGTAGATTAGAATGATATTTAAATTACTTAGGTTCAAAAAGTAAAAAAGAAAGGAGCAAATGGTAGGTTTTTGAATAGGGAGGGTTGTGGGGGCAACTTTGGGCAAATAGCGTGATAACAATGACATATCTTGTTGTTTAGGTAAAAGGCTGAAAGTGCCTCTTCTCTTCTCTATCTACTTTCCTAATCATTTTCTTCAATCTTAACACACTGATACACGTGTCAGATAAATTAGCCTAATTACGTTGTAAATATAAATCTATGATTGTGATTGTTAATCCAAAGTTTACTTAATTAACTTCACTCTCATTTTATATTTTTGTAAGGAGAAACATCTATAATTATAAGTTAATAATAATAACCATAATTTTAAATTCATGTTCAATTGTTAGCATTTAGTTGTTGTTGATGTTTTTGATAATTTTTTGTCATTAAAATAGTTGGCATTAGCTATTATTAAGCAATTAAATCGCTAGTTGATGCTGAAAAAACAAAAAAAAAATATTTGTCGAATAAATTTTCAAACATTCACTTAGTTACGTTTTACGAGTTATTCAACAACTACATATTTTAACATTCTCAAACAATAATTCTAATTGTTCGGTAATGATTTGTTTTACCTATTTTGGATACAAAATATTATCAGCAACTATATAAATAACTAAGAATAACTGCAACAATTAATCGTAACAGCTACATCAAAATCATTTCAAATGCGTGATTATAAAACCCTAATCTAAATACTTTGAGCATAATGTATTTTTTTTCTACAAATAGCGCATTATGTAATATTTTCTTATGTTAATTATTTATTTAAATCAGGAGGGATATTTAATATTACTGCATATAATTTTTTATAACAATTTTCAATGAATAATAAGAATACTATTTTGGTGTGAAAAGTAAAGTTTTAGGTAGGACATGAACTTTACTAGTACTACATTCATTAAGAATCAGATTCAAATGATTAGATCCTTGCATGTGTGACATATGTTTTAAAAATGAATATAATAATAGAAAAATTAAAACATAAATTCATTTTTAGGACACATGATAGGCATGCAAAAATCTGATCTTTTGGACCTGCTCCTTAATATAATTTCCCTCTTTTTTGTTTATCATTTAGATTTTCCAATGCATTTTTTATTATTTCTTCTCTAATTTATCCTTTATATTAATTATGAGAGAGATTATAAAATAAATGAATTATAAAATGATAACTACAAAAAAAAAAAAAAAGAAATTCAGTATGATAAGATAAATGGTAAATTGATCATTTCAACATAATGTAATAAATTATTTATTGATTCTAGTGAGAACCTTAAAAAAATATAGATAAAAGGAATTGAGGTATTACAAAATAAGGCATAAGAAATTGGAGAAAGGAGAAACACAAAAGTTATCCTAATTTTACATCTTTATTTCATAAAGTAAAAGGAAAAGAATCAAAGATTAACTCTGTCTATTCCAATTTTCAACTATCCAATTTCCCCCAAGAATTATGTTACTTTTTTATTTTTCTAAAAGCATTAGCTGTATACCAATTTGTGTTTCAACAAACATTTTTGCATTCCAACATTCAATATTGCACGTTAGACATCATCATATTGTAGTTGTCTGCTTGTATACATTAATCTATTCTATAAATTCTATAATTAATTACATGTTAGTAGTTGCTTACAGCATCACTCAAACCATATGAATGCATAAATTGGATAATAAATGGCCAAAAGAACACATTAATACCCCACAAGTCCCCCACTTGACATAACTCAACATTTTAACATTAATATGACACAGAAAATTTAAAATTGTCAGTTTGCCTGGGAATTCTCAACAATTTGCGAATTTGCCCATATCTATTCTATCTTTCAACTTTCAACGCCAAAGATCAAGAAGTAAACTAAATTACATTAACAAAACCAATTAATTAACATTAGTAAGCTTCTTGTCCAAAGGTCTGAAAGTTGTTGGAGAAGAAGCCAATGGAAGTACCTGAGTAGAAGTAGCAGGATTCAATTGATTGAAAAAATTGCAATCTGGTCCTCTTTCTTTATTTTTATTCACAATAAACCCCAAAAACGACCCTTCTGTTTCTGCTGTTACCATTGTGGGCTTATTTTCAGCTGCGGAATCTTCAATTGATCCTTTTTTCTCAGCTTCTTCCATTAATTTTCTAAACAATTTCTCCTCTGCGTCTCTCAAGAACTTGAATTTCGGAGGTGGGGAAGATCTGAGCTTGTTAATGTCAGATTCCATTGATGATTCAAATAGAGGATTGAATCCATGGTGCTGATAAGAATCCAAATTTGGGGATTTCAAAATTGGAGAATCGACTGTGAAAATTAGATCACTTAAACTAGTAGTTCTTGACCCTTTTTTACTTCTGCCATCTCTAGATTTGCCATCTTCAGATTCCAAATCTTCCTTTGTTTCTTCATTGATTGTGAAGAGGAATCTGGGCGGGCCTGAGAGATTGTGTAGCCTCATGAGCTCTGATTCGATGCTTTCGTCGCCATTAAAAGCTTTAATCAGCAAATCTTTACTCGTCCCTAAGTCTAAATCTTGTTCTTCAAATTGGGTTTCAACTTGATTTAAATTTCTTAGAGTAGAAGGTTTTTTCCAGCAAATAAGATGAAACAGTTCCTTCGCATATTTGGAGCTGTAATCTTCTTCTTCTTCTTCATTTTTCTTTTGTTCAGGTTGTTCTTCGTCTGTGTTGATCACTCTTTTCTTCCACCATAGCAGGTAGTAAAGCTCGGCAACAAGTGCTAGAACAAGAAAACTGAAAACGAAACTCAACCCAATTGCTAATCCGCTAAAAGATGACATCTTTACGGAAAAATTCACATACCCAACTCGATTTAAGCTACTAATACAAAAACCCAGAAAGCTTAACAAGAAAATAGGCCACAATAAAGGAAGGAATCTAGTAATCAAGAATCTTACATCCTGGAAGTAATGAGCTAGAAAGGAAGAGAGAGAGGAAGAGCCAAAGATAGCATTTGTGCCTAAAAAACACGCTAGGAAAGAGTGAAGGGAAAGGCAGAGAAGAGAGTGAGTTAATTGGGTTGAATTTGAAAGTGTGAAATTGAGTGAGAGAGAAGGAGCAGTTATTTGGTATGGAAGAAATCTTAGACAATGTAAAAAAAAGTAAAGCGAACGACGAATTTGGTTGGAAAGGCAGCTCACATGAGTTTGCAAAACCGTGTGTCCCATTCAATCATATGATGTATAAATATATTAATTCAATATCTATAAATAATGAGTATATTAAATTAAATTAATGATTTGGTGCAGTACAGTCGGTTAATTCCTCATTTTGAATGAGCAGATATTAGGTTAGTAAGAATTAAAGCCCTATTCTTTTGGTTTTCCATTTGTTTTAGTTTAATTAAGTTAAATTTTATTAAAATAAGTTAAGTTAGTTAGATTTATTATGTTCAAATAATTTAAATTCAATTCAAATCTAATAAATTTAATTTCAATAATAATTATTGTAATTAATACGTAATAATAATTAATAACAATGAAAATAAAATTATCAATAATTATATATACGGTAAGAATAATTTGTAAATAGTTTTAATTACTAATATTATTAATATCACTATAATATGATAAAAAAATTTAATCTAAATTATAGTATTGGTAGAAAATATGGTATGGGACAAATATACAATAATATTCATTAATTAAAAAATTATTACGTTTATTATTTATAAATCAATTATAAATGATATTTTTAATTCAAAATACAAGATAATATAGTAACTATTATTTATTCATATTTAATTGTAATAATAATATATATTTAAATAACAAAATATAATTACATAATTTTATGCACTATAAAATCTTTTTATTATTAATATTACTTAAATTGGTTTATTTATTATTTGAAATATGTAGTTATTAATATAAATATTGTGTATATTTATAATTATTATCATAATATATTAGTTTATTTATTTATTTTTATATTGATTGATATTTTAATAAATCTAGTTTCATTTTTCATTGTTTATAATTATTAATTATTGCATATTTTAATAATGAATTAATATTTTTTAATACTATTTCAAATGATATATTAGTTATTTATTATATCAATTATTTATTATTTTTTAATAGTTATTAATTATATTATTAATTTAATAGTCAACGTATTATTATTAAGTTCAATTAAGTTCAAGTTTATTAAATTTGTTGAACTTATCTTAATAATACTTCACAGTATCTTGAGTTTTAGACAACAAACTGACTAGTATAACAAAATTAATTAGGTACTAAATAAACTCTTAATTAAGTAGTTAGCTTGAGTTTAGTTAGGGAAAACTAACTCAGCAAGCTCATCTATGCTTTTAATTAAGTTATGACTTAGGATGCTTTAAGTTGCTTTGCCGAGTTATTATGAAAAGCAAAACAACTCAGCATCAAGTTTTACTAAGAAATAAAGCTCAACATGCATTATTTAATTAAATGTTGTGCTGCCTTATATTAGACATTGTTTGCGTTTAACTTATTTTGTCAAACAGAATATTTCATTTTGATGTGTTTCAGGTTTCAAAAAATGATTTTGTGATGAAAATAGAGGAATGTTCAAGTGATCCCAAAAGCAAACAGATGTTAGTACGAAATGTTGGTGTAGTCATTAATGTCCAAGAATTTGCAATTTGACGCATTTCAGAAAAATTACGCAAATCTGAAACATCGGGATTCCAAGTCAATCAAAGAACTTCATGTTGCATCTCGCTCTCTCTCTATCAGACAAATCAAGCTTGAAGAACAAGACTTTGCGAGAAATTAATTCGCGGTTTGATCTCGTACTGCAACGTTCACTCTATCTCTAAACGGATTCAAACATGTCTCACAACGAGAAGAAATTGAAGATCTAAAGATAAGAGAAATTGAAGATCATGTTCAGACGATAAGTTGCAATGACTACTTCAGGATCTTTGCTTGTAAATAAAGATTGAGGATACAACTTGATAAATCACCTGAATTTCTAAGAACTGAAATTTCTGCTTCAAGCATCTTAGCATTCTAAGTTCTTTAAGCAAGCAAAAACCGAATTCCATTATGTTTGTAATAGAGAGTTAAGTAGAATTAGAAGAAAGCTATGTTTCAAACTGTAAAGAAACCAATGTTTTTTATAAGTTGTGTTTTGTTTTGTTATTTTTTGAAATATTGAGTGATAGCATATTTAAAAAAGGGTTTTCAAATCTGTTGGTCCGTTATCAAAGGATTCTCCACTTGTTTAAAGGAATGAACATTGATGGATCAAAATTCGGAAAGGAAATACGAGGACTAGAGTAGGATGTGTCCAAATGAGGATGAAATCATGTGTTATAATTCCTTTACTCAACATTCTTTACTTTGCAACATTTGATTTTATATCCAACTTTTCTCTCTATTTTAACTCAGCATCAAATATGTTTGTGCTAAGTAAGTTTTACTCAACATTAGTTTGAACAAAACTGAGTTTAGTCTAAATTAAGCAGTTTTTTATTTCACACTTAAATGTTTTTTACATTTCTTTCATACCATTTTTGCGAACCAGCTTAACTTAAATCGAAGTTTTAAGTAACCAAGTTTTAACAAGTTAAAGTCATCCACCCTCTCTGACAGATTAAACTAAGCCTATAGGAGCAACAAATTTCAATTTAGTTCAAGTCAATTAGTTCGGTTCAATTCAATCTTGTTATATCAACGCAACAACAACAAAAATAATCATAAAAGTTAATAGTCAAATCAATCAAGTCATGAATTGTTTTATCACTGTTTTTTTATAAGTATAAATTTACGAACATGTAGGGTATCAAATTTAGAATATCTCATCTTTCCTGATCTAATAATTAAGTTAGACACTGTCAATGCTACATCCACTGACTGATAACATAACAGGCATCTTATATCTTGAACAGATTTTAATTTTGACGTTATTAATCTATGAAAAGAATTCTGTTTACCTTCTCCTAAAGTTCACTTTAATTAAGAAAAAAAAGATTCCAACTTATTGTTTTATTAGGATTATCTTAATTAAACTATAAGTTGGAATCTTTTTTTCTCAATTACAGTGCACCTTAGGAGATAGACAACTTTGAAAAGTTTATTTACAAGTACTCGTTGTTTGTTTATTTGAGCTGATATTTGTACTCTATTATTCTATTATTGTACATTTACGTGACTTGTGAGTAGAATTGGGTTCTTTCGTGACTAAGGTTTTAGCACATTGGTTAATACTGAATATAAGTTTAGTAAACAAGTAAGAAATTAAAATCTTAAATAGACATTCATTTTTTGTGCGATTAAATGGTAAACATAAAAGATACCGTATTGAAAAATATATACACCGCTATTAGAGATATGTTCCTACTACGTGCCCGTTCGAGTCAATGTAAGTATTGAGTTCGAGAAATGATTTTCTAAATTTTGTTCAGTCCGTCCGGGCAATGTCCAATAGAGATACACACACTATTTAGTAAGCCCGAACTCATCTCAACTCCAATCCCAGCCCAAACCTGAAATTTTCTAGGTGGATGACATTTTTAGGTAAAATTCCACTTAACCTGAGCCCGACCTAACCCAGCTCATAATCAGGTCTACTCACTGCTCAAAATACGGTTAAAAGTAAAAAAAAATGTATAATATGATAAAACAAACTAACATGCCTCTGAAAAGACTTCAACCATCCCATTTTAAATGTCGTTTAAGAATTTTGCACAAAAAGAAGTGGTTAATTAAAGACTAAAATTACTAACCTGTTATATTTATCTCGAACATTTAATTCAACAATAGAGTTCTCTCTTATCTTATACTCTTCTTTTGTTATTAACATGGAAAGAACTACAAGAGGGAGTGGAAAAATCCTTAGAACAGAGAGAGCTACACATAAAATAGGAAAAAAATTTCACCTAAAATGATATTTAAAATGAAATGGAAGAAGCATAAAATAAGGAAAATGTTTCTCCGTTAAAAATATTTCCCTTATCCAGCACTCTCACATATTTCATTCTACCTCAACCATTAGCATCAACTACATTCATCACCTCACCATCAAAACTGTCGCAACGTTTTCCATCCTACCATCACTACCACTATTTCTACCCCACCACCGCTACAATCACTTCCCTTTCCCTACCGCCACCACAACAATCACCAGCCTCAGTTACCATCTACATCACCCCATCTTCCATTTTCACCTCCATTACCATTGTTGCCTCTTGTTCTAGCTCCACTCTTAGTGTCAATATAGAATTTTGCCCTATTTATATATATAGATATAGTTAAATTTTTTGTTGGAAAAATAAATGGTCATACCCGTTTCACAACATTTTTCCTAAACAAATTGGGCCCTAGTAAACCAATCTATGTCAGAATGGCCCAAAAACAATTCAAACTTCCACTGTAAGCTTTTATTTTTAATCCACTAGATGAAAAATTTGTGTTGTGTCAATATATTTTGTAACAATAATCGTATGATGAAACATTTTGTAGCGATGAGTTATATGTACAAAAAAATGAAGACCACAATCTTATCAACACAAATATGTCTTTTATTTAGGTAAATAGGTGAAAAAATCTAACATAATAAGATTAAAGTTGAACAAAACCAAACACAATGTGTTATAAGAAAAAATCAAGTAATTAATAGTTCGTTACCATAATAAACAATAAAGATGCTGCTAATATTATTATTATTGTTGTTGTTGTTACTGTGGTCCGTGGATCATTTACACATTCCATATTATTAAACACTTACACATTTTCGTGGATCATAACCATTGCATTATACAGTTGCAAGTTTTGGCGAACAAATGATTAATTTTATTACCTAAAATATATACATATTCTCTTGGTTTCATTTGCGAAATACTCTTAGATTATTTAGTTTTTAGATTATGTAATTGTGGATTTTCACTATCGATGGTATTTAGATTTTAAATTTTTTAACTTCTGAAGCCTAAACTAAATTGAACTTAATTGATTTAAAAAAATTTATTTAATTATTAAATAACCGTAAAACCAATAAATATTAAAAAAATAATAAATAATTAATACTAATTATAAAAATATACTAAAATTAGGTGCACCACTATATAAAAACTAGTTTTAATAAATTATTTATTATAATATATATATATATATATATATATATATATTATTTTTAAAATTACACGTGAATAAAAATATTTATCTCATAGTTTGGATTAAAATTATCACTTATTATTGGATAATAAACAATAAAAGTAATAACTTTTTAATTAATAATATTTTCGTGTTATTGTGTATCACATTATTTGATTAATCAATACTATAATTATAATTTAAAATATTATTCTATTATAACGACATTGATAATATTATCATCATAATACCTATAATTCTATGACTTTTTCTAGAAATTTTTTTCTTTGATAGTTTATTAATTATTTTTCAATATTAATATCAATATTTTTATCATTATTGATTATTATTATCACTGTTAATTTTTTTAAAGTCATAGTTAGAATAATTTTCATTAACTTAGAATTAATGGACCCGAACTTAAATGAACTAGGCCAAATTGAAAACGAAGAAAACAAGGCATTTGTTATATGAAAATATTTTATTAGTAGATTAGTGAATCGGGCTTTATTACTTAGCATGGACCACATCTTTCTCGAGTAGTTTGGGAAAATTTTGGTTTTAATTATAGCCTGCTTTTAATCTCTTATCAATTGAAAATGATGCAAATAAATCAAATATTATACTGGTTAAATGCTAAAAGGAGAAGCTGAAAGATTTTAAGTTGGACGTTGAATCATATCTATTTAATATTAACTTTATAATTGGAAGTTGCGTTAAAAATTAACCTGTAACTTGAGTTTGAACAAGTTTGTGGAGAAGAGAGAACCATATTCGAATATATATACATTTTTACGAATGTCCGAATCGACGAATTATAAGTGAATTCTGTCGAATCAAACTTAAATCATGATATATTGGAGAATGATTTTTATTCCACCAATTTTTGTAAGAGAAAATAAAACAACGTAGATAATTATAATACTTATAATACGAGATATTAATGTTAGAAAAAATAATCAATTAAAAGATACTTGAAATTTTCCAACTCAACATTCCATATAAACATTTATTTATAGATGAATAAAACATGAAAATGTCTCATTTAGTTCTTACTAAGGTCTTGCAGAATTCTCTTCAAGTCTTTTAACTTATAATATTTTAATATAGATTTAACCAATTTGATTGGATCTTTTGATCCAATTGACTTGGTCATTGGTAGAACGGTAATTTTCAACACTAACTTTTTCAATGTTAATCAAATATCAAAAAATACACGAGTTAGAGAAAAAATTAGAAATATTTATTAACTAATCACTAGATTTTGGTCTAATAATTATATCTCCTCCCAAAGTAGAGCAAGAAGATAGAAGTAATGTGTTCGAGTCCGATCATTCTCAAAATTTAAAATGTACATATTTTAAAAAAAAGTATTTATAATTTTATGTAAATGAATAAAAATCAACTTGCATTTAAAATTTCATGTAGTCCTCTAGTCAGTTGAACGTGAAAATGATCAAATACCATTTTTTATAATTTAAGAAATGGGATGATTAGTTTATTATAGCTGAGTCAAACTTTGATTAAAATATGTGAATAAGTTATTATGAATTCCAAATTGAAATCGTAGACAACTGACATGTCTAACAAATTTCCTAAGACAAAACTGAAAAGTCCAAAGAGGAAAAAGGACAACAAGAATTACAAAAGCAAAAAATAACTGATCACATGAAAACTATGTCAATGACTCAGTATGCATGCATCAATCAAGTTTTTATGCAAAAAAAGAAGCCAGAAATTGCCCAGAGCGGTGGCATGCAATGCATATATAAAGTAGACTTGCACTATACCCACTCTTCATGGATGAGCTTGAACAAGGTGATTGGAGATTAGGCTCAACCCGGCTCGGATCCAAAACTGCCCGAGTAAAATATATGTCGGGCTTGGTTTTAATAATAAAACCCAAGCCCGGACCGTCCGGCCCGAAATAATAATTATTATGTTAAAAATATACATTTATTTTATATATTCAAAGTAAAAAAAAATTATATGATTTCATAGTTTTTGCTAAAGTTTAACATTTAAACTCAATTTTGTGACTTATATTACAAATATATTTGGAATTAGTTTTTCACAATTATTTTTTAGTAATAAATATTAAGTTTTTTTTATTTGAAACAATTAATAGTTAATCCCGCGGGCCAGGCTTGACTTCGATTATTTTATTCAAGGCTCGGCCCTACCCGACCCGAACCCGATGTATTTTTTCATGGGTTTGGGCAAGGCTTGGGTTATTCATTATTTAGCCATGTCCGATAAGGCCCGGCCTGAACCCGACCCAGCCCGGCCCGTGCCCAGGTCTAATATAAAGTACTACTAATATTTGTTTACACCATTTTCATTACCACCAATTTTACCGTAGGTATAGTAAATAATGCCGTTTATAGATTGTGGTTCATAAATATATTAAATTCGTGGAGAGGATTTGGGTTTCCATACATATAAACACATCCGTAGATAGTCATGATAATTGAACGGTACGGGATGGTTTGGGTTGTGCCTAAGCTAAAAACTAAGAAATAGTATTGTCCAAGCTATGTCGGGCTTACAATGTGTTGTCTAAAGCCAGCCAATTCTTTTACAATAAGTTAAAAAGGGAAATACAATAAAATACTTGAAAACTTAATTTTTGTTTTGCTTTTACATTTAATAGAACCATATTTATGCTTTTCTATGAAATTTTTTTGTCATTTTTATTTTTGTACTTCAAAATTATGCTTTTTACAAATTGGTCTTACCTGGTATAAGACCACCACTAATATCTGGTATAAAGCCTTTATATAACTTGTTTTTCAGTGGTTTTCGCTATTATTTTTTAAATACTCATAAAAACCATCATTTGAATACCTTGTACCTAGTATAAGAATTTAGTCTTATACCAGTTATAAGACCAGACTGTAAAAGCGTAATTTTGAAAACTTTTTCACACAAAAAAAATAATAAAAGTTTTTTCTGTAAAAGAAAAATATATAAAAAAAAAAATTCCCTTAGAAAAGCATAAATATTTTATTTAACATTTCCATGAGTTCCCCTAAGTTAAATGTGATAAAAAAAAATTATGAGAACTAACTCAATACATTGAGCTGTTTATTTCAATTCGCATGGCTCCCAAATTACTATATGTCGTGCAACAACATGCTAAGTTTCTGAGTTTAACTCAATACCTTGATCTTATGAGTTTATTCTTGTAGACTACTCCCTACATTTCATAATAGTTGTTGCTTTAAAGTTATTTGTCAATATTAAGGTTACATTAATTAAAGTAATACAAATATTTATTTATTTCTATGATTTTTATCATTTTTAATGTGCACTAATTAAAATAATGCAAATATTTATTTATTCCTATGACTTTTATCATTTTCAATGTGCATTGAATAAGTATATAATGGATAAAACATTTTTAAAAATACATTAAAATCGAAAACGACATTTATTTGAAAAAATTTCTAATGAAGTGGAGTATTTCTGAAGTAATGCCCCCAAATTATTCTCGTAACGGAAAGTCTATCTCAGATTACTCTATTAAGTGCCTTTTTTGTGAAACTTAAACGCTAATACTTTTCCACATAAAATATGACGCTTATAACTTTTATTACGTTAATAATTTCAAAGTCAAATTTCGTCCGACATTATAATGGGATGTTTCTCATAATTTTTTTGTTTTCCTCGCCGTAGCCTCACACCTAGTTTATAGGGTAAGGAATTGTTCAATTTTAACACTAGTAAGGTATTATTGTTTCCTGAAATCCTAAATTTATGTAAATTTTTTCTGTCTTAATATGTGAATTGAGTATTGAATTGTTTGCAACAATTAGTATATTTTTGCATTAATTTTAAATAATAAAATTTAAAAATAGTTCTCATGGAAGTATATGTATATATTGGTAAAAACATAAGGTCAGTACAGTATATATACAATTACATTCGTGTTTATAAACGTTATCAGCATGATCGCAATGAGAGATGTGTTAAGATTGAATATCATACATTGTTTTCAGAGGATTCACCGAGCTTGTATATAAATAGGACCCCGAACGCTTTACTTGAATGAAGCTTTTTAAAACCGTGAGGTTGGTTGTAAACGACGCCAAAGCGGACAATATCGTTCAAGCTGTTTGTAACACGTTATCAGCAAGATCGTGATGAGGGGATGAGTTGTGAATGAATATCCCACATCACTCTCGGAAAGATCCACCGAGCTTGTTTATAAGCAGGATCCTGAAGACCTTAACTTGAATGACGCATTTTAAAGCCGTGAGATTGATCGTAAACGGCGTCAAAGCGGACAATATCGTTCAAGTTGTTTATACATTTATAACATAATGAGTGTTTATTTTACTTTATGTTCCACCTCATTTTTCTAAAGATGCATTAATTGAGTAATACTCAATTGGTGTTTATTTAACTTAATTGTAATGTTATCTTTTAACTTACAAACAATTTAAAAATAAATTATTTAAAAATAAATTGTGTGATATCAACTAAAGAAGAGATATATTTTAAACAAAATGGAATGAATTTATATTTTATACTTAATCAAATTTTAAGTGTTTTAAGATAAGTTATACGATTCATTTTACACATTTTTGTTTTGTAAATTAAATATATAAATAAATTAATTTGACTATAAACTAAAAGAAAATAAACACTGAAAAGAATGTGAAATTGGGAAGATAATACTATAACTTGATGAATGATGATGACAACAAAGAGTAAAGTTTGATTGGGAGAAAAGAATCAAACAAAGAAGAGGTCATAAAGAGGCTAACTCACACTTAACTCGACTGGACGTTTCATCTTCTTCAACTTCAACTCCAACTCTTAACCCAATTCCCAACGTATCTCTCTGTCTTTTTCCCCTTGCTCTCTTTTTCTCTATTTCCTTCTCACTCTATTATTACACCTATCGGTTATTTGCTTTCCTATCAGAAATACTTTAAAAAATTATTAGCTCGTATAATAAAATAATGTACTAGTAATCTAATTCCTTTTGGGACAAATAAAATGAATTTTAAACTTTTTTTTTAAGTGTCGTTCGTTAAAAACGTTCGATGGTACTCAAACAATACCATAATTCATAGTTTGGTCGATAGTTTTTTTTCAAATGTAAGGTATAAACTGAACTTAAAATTTATTGTTTGGTTTATAGAATGGTTTTTTCATGGTTCATGAAACTGATTTAACTCTCTATAATTATCTAGCACTATTAGTCTATGCTCCAAAAAAATTTAAAAAAATCACACAATTCCATGTTATGTATCAAATTAAGATTTTTTTTTAAATGTTATTGTACTACTACACTTAATTGTACCATACTAAATTGTACTGAACAAACCATCAACCAAACAAGGGTAAGTTATTACAGAACAAAATACTTCCTCCGGTGCGAAAGATTATCGATTTAACCAAGATTCTATTTTCCCTTTTGTTTGTCATTCTCACATATCAATACAACATTCAACATTTTTATCCTAATTTACCCTTGTATTAATTTGGAAAGAGATTAAGTATAAAATAAAATTATAAGGTAATAATTAAGAAGATGAGGAATTTTATGATATTGTAAAAAGCATAAATTTATAATTTTTATAAAGTATTAAATGTTTTATTGATTTTAATGAAAATTCTGAAATGGCGATGCTTCAACATCAAAAAGCAATGATAACAAACAATCATTCCAGTAATAAACAAAGTACATTTTCCATGTATCATTTCTGAGAATTGAGTGAGAATTAGAGTTGAGTCAAAAGAAAGAGGGCATAGTTGTCTTTGTTGGGGATGTAGAGGGAAGAAGACGAAGTGTATAGGGCGTAGGGTAGGGTAGTGATAGCCGCTATTTACAATGTTTTCAGAGAAATTCAGCACCAAAAACAATACGCATGTCAAACCCAACCCCCTTTCTTTTTTCTATGACTCTTTTCCCCATTTAAATATACTACTACAATTAAACCCCATGCATTTTAGTATAAAGTAACCCAAAGGTTCTCTCTTTTTAGTTCCCCATCTCTCTCTCTCTCTATAAACCCTAACTCTCTATTTGCTTTCTTTGCCATAATTTTATTTTCCAATGGAGAGTGAAAATCCAGAAATGGGCAACTCAGGTGGAAGCAGCAGTGCTCATCAAGTGAATTCAAGGTGGAATCCCACAAAAGAACAAATAACTATACTTGAAGCCATGTATAGTCAAGGTATAAGAACACCCACTGCTGATCAGATTCAGCAAATCACTGCCAGACTCAAAGCTTTTGGTGATATAGAAGGCAAAAATGTGTTTTACTGGTTTCAAAATCACAAGGCCAGACAAAGACAGAAGCAGAAACAAGAGAATTTTGCTTCCATTACTCGCTTTCTTCACAAGTCCAATCAGCCTATGTTTCCTCTTCCACCTTGTCCCAATGGTTTGTTCCTTAATTCTTTTTCAATACTACATTTTAATTTCATTTTTTAAAAACAATACATTTTTAATTTCTTTTTGTTAGTTTGTATTATTTTGTACCCTATTGTTTTGTTACAAGCTGTCTCTTCATGCAAATGGACTCGGTATATGTGCAAGTAAACATTAAAATAAGATTAAAAAATCATGATCAAGAGAATGCTATATTGGTGTTTATTATCCAGAGAGATTTTGATATAATATAATACGCAGATTCATTTTGTCACTTTTCATGTTTTATACTATCCAGTAATGTGGAGATTTCTGTTTAATAATCAGGTGTTAGTGGCACATATTACCTACCGCAAGGAGAATTAGGGTATTATCAACAGTACCCAAAGGTGATAATACCCTATCCTGCTGGCTTCAAGAGAAGGCATAAGTTGGAGAAATTAACAACTTATGGATATGAAACTGTTTTGCCTAATATCGTATATTCTCATAACAATGTAGAGGTGATTGAGACTAGGAATAGGGGCGATACTTTGCCGCTATTTCCTTTGCATCCAACAAGTAATCTAGAAGACAAAGACATCAATCATGTGTTTTCGAATGATTATGCTTTTTCGGAATCCATCAATGCCACTCCTTCAAGCTCTTCTGAGAATACTGTTAAAGGCGCAGAGGATGATTCTGAGAAACCCTTTTTTGATTTCTTCTCTAGGCATGTTGAGAGTTCTTAATTTCAATTAAATAAGTGTTTTTCATATTACAATTGTTATTTTTAATGAGTTTGGGGACTGCTTGGATGGAAGTTCTTCATGAACGTGGGAGAAAAAAAGGCTATTAATGAATTTTATTTTATGTTTTTTGCGCGGAAATTTTGTATCTGTTTGCGGTCAATGTTTAAAATTGAATTATTCAATGCAGATAGAAAGATCAGTTTTTTCTTTTTTTTGACTATCAAGGAAACTTCCATTAGTCAAAGATGCCAACATTACAAGATCCATTTGCCTTTGGATATCGACGAAATAGATACTTTAGATAACTGATATATTTTGGGGAATTCTCTACCAAAATAACATATATGTTTTGGGGAATTCTCTAATACCAATAGGTAGAGAAGTTGCATATATATAGGAAGGTTTTGTACACAATTACAAATACAAAGATAACCAACCCTATAAAGATAAATACTAAATATAAATATATTATTTAACATCCCCCCTCAAGTTGAGCCGGGTGAGACAACACGGCCAACTTGTCACGTAAGATTGCAAACTGTGTATGTGATAACGACTTCGTGAAGATATCCAAGATTTGTTCGTTCGTGGAAATGTAACGACCGAACTACTTCTTTACAGCAACCCATTCACGAACAAAATGAAAGTCAAGTTCGAGGTGTTTCGTCCGATCGTGGAAAATCGGATTGGCAGTCACGTATGTAGCACTTAAATTATCGCACCAATGGACTGGAACTGACATCAAAGGCATTATGATATCTCGCAGAAGCATGTCAAGCCACGAAAGTTCGAAGGTGGCTGTTGCCAAGGCCCGGTACTTGGCCTCAGTGGAAGATCGAGAAACAATCCTCTGTTTTCTGGCAGCTCACGAGATAAGATTGGTGCCATGATAAATCGCGAATCTCGTAACAAAGCGTCTGTCGTCCGGATCGCCAGCCCAATCGGAATCGGAATATGCAGTGAGGGAAACTGAACATTGTGACGTGTACCAAAGATCAAACGATGATGTGCCCTTAATATAGCAGAAAATCCTCTTTAATGCTTGCCAATGAGACTCACGTGGAGCATGCATAAATTGTGCAACCTTATGTACCGCAAAGACAATGTCCGGGAGCGTGACGGTAAGATATTGTAAACCATCAGAAGAAGGTTCTCCGCCATTAATATGCAACCGTAGTGTTAAACTCGCGTGTGTACTTTGAATCTATCATTGAAGCTCGTTTTAAAATATCTCGCATGTACTACCTTTGACTAAGTACCAAGCTGCCTGTCGTCCTAGTTATTTCCATCCCCAAAAAGAATCTGACCGGCCCTAGGTTCTTTATGGCAAAACGACTTTGCAAAAAATGGATCAGCTCACTCTCTACGCGGACATCATTGCCCAAAACCAATATGTCATCAACGTATATCAAACAAAACAAGACTACATCACCCTTTCGCCAATGATACAACGAGACATCGGCTTTAGATGCAATAAATCCAAAAGCAAGAAGCACATTAGTTAGGCGACGGTGTCACATGCGCAGGGACTGCTTTAATCCATAAATCGATTTGCGAAGTTTACACTCGAGCGATGGCCTATCTTTGTCAATAAAGCCAACTGGTTGAGACATGAAAACGGGTTCATCAAGGTCACCGTGATGGAAGGCGTTGGGCACGTCCAAATAGGTTAACGACTAATTGTATGAAACAGCCAAGAACATGAGAATGCAAATTGTAGCTGGCTTGACAACCGGGCTAAATGTGTCATGAAAGTCCAGGTTTGATCGCTGGCTAGATAATTGTATTAACACTAGTTATGCACAATTAATAACTTGTACTAAAATTACATCAGTAACAAAATTAGTCCCGCTTAAGTAGAACATACGTGGTAGAGTCCATGTCATCAATCGTTGGCGAGTCAATCAGTTGCAACTTATTGCTTCGATCTTCACTGCAACTGAGTTGTTGATTGTCTTTTTAATCTCCAATGCATTCATTTTCATAACTGAGTCTGAGAATTTGTTTTTGTAAAAAGGAGTATGTGGTTTTAAAAGATTTGAAAAAAAGATCGTCAACATAAAATTATTTTACGATAATGGATAATTTTGTTCATTTTTATATGAATTTTTACAATATGGTTAATAAAAATGCAATATACATCAGTTATAATTTTTAAATATTTTTGAATAGTACAAACATTTTTTTAATTAAAATATAATGTTAATCTTTATAAAATCATAAAAAAAATCTCTTAATTTAATCAAATCCGAAAGTAACATTTTTCAATAACAAGGTTGAATTATGAAAATGTTGATTGTTTTAATATTCATTTTAACACTACAATTCTGAACAAAAAAATTATTTTTATCATCTTTTTGCAAAAAAATTCAAACCACAAACCTTGTTTTACAAAAAATTCTCAAACTCCGTTTCGCAAATAATTAAGACAACATTTAATATATTTACTTATAATCAATCTAACTTATTGACTATTATGCTTCTAAACTTTTGACAAATCTAATATATTGTTTGTAATGCTTGTACTAAAGTGAAAATTTAAAGAAACAAGAATCCAATCAATCAAAGAACATTTAATTCTTCAAAAATCGAACATTTAATATGCAAATTGAACAAATCAGCTATATACATACAAATAAGAATATGCGAATGCAATTTGGTACTGAA